>JADBJO010000002.1:97500-107500 GCA_016801955.1 Conus betulinus | reverse complement strand
TCAGAGATTTGTTTAGATCTCTGACTGCAGTTGCCTCTCTATGCAACTAACTTTCTGTGTTTATTTTTACATGTTCAGTTTTGACAGAAACCCGCAAAAACTGCCGTCTCAGACTCTTGCATTTTTGAATACTTTAAAACGCTGTCTTTTCTCACATCATTTTAAATTAGATGGGCGCCCATCTTGCGCCGAATTTGACAAGAGAAGTGATTGCTCGTCTTTCATTTTCGTTGTCCTGAGCGTTGTTTCTCTTGCCTGAAGAAGACCTAAGAGGTCGAAACGCGTCGTGTTTTGTCTTGTGATTCGCATGTCCATGTTGTTGCCGGGAGTTCCTTAAAACTTTTTAAAGACTTTAACTTAGTGTTCCCTTCTAGTTTCTGCTAGCTGAGACTCTCTGCTTGTCTGGAAGCGGGATTTCTCTCAAGCTAACAGCGAGGGCCACTTGCTCAAGGAGGATTGACGGTCAGGTGAAACGATGGTATACTAACCGGGCTGGTTGGATTGGAAATCTGGCCAAAGTCCTAGTTTAGAGGCCTCCTTTGATTTCAATGATAATGACTGGCGTTTTCATGCTCAGAATGGCTTATCCTCGAGGGAAGGGAAAGAGGTCGGGTGGAGGGGTGGGCGAGCGAGGGGAAGGGACTGGGGATGGGGGGGGGGGGGGGGGGGGGGGGATCATCACAAGGAATGCGGCAGTAAAAGGGAAATCCAGAATGATTTCTATTTTCCTTGACTGCTATTGAAAATATTACTTTGCAGTCTCGACTGCTATTGAAAATGTTACTTTGCAGACGTGACTGCTATTGAAAATGTTATTTTGCAGACGTGACTGCTATTGAAAATGTTATTTTGCAGACGTGACTGCTATTGAAAATGTTACTTTGCAGACGTGACTGCTATTGAAAATGTTATTTTTTGCAGACGTGACTGCTATTGAAAATGTTACTTTGCAGACGTGACTGCTACTGAAAATGTTATTTTGCAGACGTGACTGCTACTGAAAATGTTACTTTGCAGACTTGAACTGGAAAAAGAGTTGTGATTCCCAGAACAGAGGCTGGTTTTTTTTCCCCTCTCTTTTTTCGTATTTTCTATGTTTTTCTTCCAGACAATTACCGTTGTTCCCTCCCAAAACAAGGAAAAGCAGTTGAGATCTTCAGAGATAACGATGATATCAGTTATTATCCTAACGAAAAGAGGTGCCATTCCCAGGACAACGGCATGATACTTTTTATCCCCCGGAAGGATGACTTCTGTAGTAGTTGTCCTCATGAAGAAGGAAAAAAAAAAAAAAAAAAAAAAGGGGGGGGGGGGGGGGGGGGGGGAAGAAGGGGGGGGGTGGGGGGGGGGCGGCATATTCGTGTAATTATAATAATTACGTACATTTATAGAGCGCCCTTTCTCACTAGAGCTCA
Source organism: Conus betulinus (assembly GCA_016801955.1). Taxonomy (NCBI): domain Eukaryota; kingdom Metazoa; phylum Mollusca; class Gastropoda; order Neogastropoda; family Conidae; genus Conus; species Conus betulinus. The sequence goes on along the minus strand of JADBJO010000002.1, from coordinate 106,085 downwards.
CAGCGCTTTACAATATTTAACTATAAACATGTAAAAGCAAAAAAAAACACTATACAAAACCATAAACCCAGTCACCTCATCAATTATGACAATGAAACATGGCAAGGAAAGGTGACGGGGGGGGGGGGGGGGGGGGGGGGGGGGGGCAACCAACATTTACACCACACACACACACACACACACACACACACACACACATACACACGCACGCACACACTGTCAGTTTTCAAGTGTAACAGTTACAACACGTAACGCAATGACACATCCAATACCAGGACAAAAATGTTTTCTGTAAAAAAAAAAAAAAAAAAAATCTTGAACAGATGGGCTTTGAGTGCAGAGCGGAAAGCAGAGTCAGTTTTGGCAGAGCGGATCGAAAGTGGGAGAGAGTTCCAAACAGAAGGAGCTGCAAAAAAGAAGGAACGTTCACTACAGGTTTTTGTTGAAACGCGTGGCTGCAGAGGGTGGAGAGAGTGTCGGATGATGAGCGGAGTGTTCTTGCCGGTGTGTGTATGCTCACCAGGTGAGAAAGATAGACAGGGTCAGATCCACTGACGGCGCGAAAACACATGCATGCAATTTTGTATCTAATGCGTGCTTCTATGGGGAGCCAGTGCAGAGTGTGGAGATGCGGGGTGATGTGGTCTCTACGGGGGAACCCTCAAGACTAGGCGTGCTGCAGTATTTTGTAAATCTCTGAATTAGTTGTATAAGATCTTGTGGGCAATTCACAAGGAGACCATCGCGATAATCCAGACGGGAGAGCACAAATGCCGAAACGAGAGTTTTTGTTGCGTCAGTTGAAAGGAAATGGCGAATTGAGCTGATACGACGGAGTTCAAAGTTAACCGTACGAATTACGTTCATGACCTGAGCATTCATTGTCAGATGTGAGTCATGAACAACGCCAAGATTCTTTGCTGATTTTGAAAATGGAACAGTGTATGAAGACAGTGTGCTTCTTTTTCTGCACAAATGGGAAAAAAAAGTCCCCACGGTGATATCTGACACACCTAGTGTGCACATATGCACCCAGTGTCACCAGGGACTGTCACTTCAGACTTCAGTGATCTTTGAGATCAAATTCGAGTGCGAGAGAACAAGATGTAGCCGGCCGTTTTTGTCCGACCTGGCTGTTTTGTCCAACCTCGGACAAAACGGCTAAAACCCGGCTGTTTTGTCCGACTTTCAATCTTTTGTCGGACAAAACGGCCTGGTTGGACAAAACGGCCCGCTCTAAATAAGCGGCCGTTTTGTCCGATATATTTTTGAGTTGTTCTTTGCCCAGTTTCACTGGCAAAGAAGTATAAATTCGTCGCGTTCTGTTTGTTTGTTTGTTTTTTTCTCTCTTTTTGTTTGTTTTTTTTGTTTTTTTCTGTCTGTCCCAAGGACATCTTCCGAACGGAAGGTCGGAGTCACGTCAAACTTTGTTTGGTGGTGTGGGCACAAGAATGGCAAGAGATCCCAACAAGAAGGTCAGACCTTGGCATACGACCTTTGTAGGCCAATCAGGGTCAAGGTCAAGGTCGAGGAGATAGGTGGGACCCTAGAAATTTGAGGGTGGGGAAATTTTTGTTTTAATCATATATTCTGAACGGGTAGACAGAAGCAATTCAAATTTTATGTGATGTTGTGCCACCTTAGTTGGAAGATATTTTTAAAAATTCTTCAAGGTCAAGGTCATGACCTTGGCGTATGACTTTGAAAACTGACGGCCCCTGACGGCCAATGGTCAGCTTAAGACGCCAAATTGGCCGCCTGTAGTGCTATGTGTGGGCAGGATCATCTGCAGTGCTATGTGTGGGCAGGATCATCTGTAGTGCTATGTGTGGGCAGGATCATCTGTAGTGCTATGTGTGGGCAGGATCATCTGTAGTGCTATGTGTGGGCAGGATCATCTGCAGTGCTATGTGTGGGGCAGGATCATCTGTAGTGCTATGTGTGGGCAGTGCTATGTGTGGGCAGGATCATCTGCAGTGCTATGTGTGGGCAGTGCTATGTGTGGGCAGGGTCATCTGCAGTGCTATGTGTGGGCAGTGCTATGTGTGGGCAGGATCATCTGTAGTGCTATGTGTGGGCAGGATCATCTGCAGTGCTATGTGTGGGCAGGATCATCTGCAGTGCTATGTGTAGGCAGGATCATCTGCAGTGCTAAGTATAGGCAGGATAATCTGGAGTGGTATGTGTGGGCAGGATCATCTGCAGTGCTATGTGTGGGCAGAGTCATCTGCAGTGCTATGTGTGGGCAGGGTCATCTCAACGCGGCCTTCACGACAATTTCACCGACTTGAGGGCGGGCGGGACGTCCAGCTCTGTGTGGCCCCACACAGGCTTTGCCGTCAGCTGGAGTTTTATCGGCCTTTTCCTTGCCCTCGTTGCAGCCACCACGGGTCAGCAGGGGAGACCAGCCGGGCTTAGGGATGAGTGAGAGGTGGTGGTTATCGCGCCTGAATGAGAGAGGGGGCGGTTGTTGCTTTATTGTAATACATTTGTGTTTGCTTGTACGTTTGTTTTCAATAGATTTGTTCCGCGTCTTTCTTTTATTTCGTCTTTCCTCTTTCCATCTTTCTTCGGTGTTTTTCTTCTTTTCTGATTTTCTGTCTCCCCTTTGCTTTCGTGTTTTTTTTACTTCATTTTTTTTTCCTGTTCCGTTTTCCTCCATATTCTTCTTTTTTTTTTTTTTCGTCCTGTCTGTTTTTCTTTCGTTTTATAGTTTTTCCTTTCAGATATCTTATTATCACTTTATATCAGGATGAACGCACAGTACGCTCTTTTGAAAATTATATGTCAGCTTGTCCAGATGCTCTAATCAAAGACGTTTTTGAATTCTTAGTTGTCTTAGTGGTGTAAAGCCTGACTGCTATTTTTTTTTTTGTTTTTAAACGAATTAGCATTGCTTGAGAAAGCAAAGGGAAACGTGGTATTTAAATCATTCTAAATGTGATCGAATTTAAAAAAAAATTATTATTGCTTGCTATTATTCTGGTGTCTGACTCTCTGTACTACAAAACCTGGATGCAGATTGTTTAGGTTTGACGGTCTATCTTTAAAAAAAAAAAAGGAGAAAATCTCATTGTGTGTATGCCATGGTGTTTGGTACGGGAGTTCATTTCTGTGTCCTGGAGAAATAGGTCTATGCAAATATCGACTTAAGAATCGTGAAGTGTTCATAAACAGTTAGGTCTGTTATTTACTAATAAATTAAGGCTCAAATTAGCCTGAAAGGAAACCTGCTGAAAAGGAAAGAAAGGTGTCCTGGAAATTCTTAAAACGCACGGAAAGCCGATTTCTTTAATAGCATAAGTGTTCTTACGCCCTTTTCAATTGTGTTCTGAGGTGTGTGTATGGCTTGCAGTGTACACTGGTGAATGAAGACTGGATTCCAAGGTTTGTCATGTGCCCTGGTAAGTGAAGGCTACGTTTTCGCAAGTTGATATGAAGTTATGCATCCATGAAACAGAAATATTTAATTGAAAATGAAATGAGGCAGGGAACAGTAAACAATAAACAATAAACAAGTAGGGTAACTTTTGCTCCCATAAGAAAACCTGACACAGAGTAACTTTTATTCAAGACTGGCACAGCCTTTTAAACTTGAATAAAGTAAGACAAATACAAAGACGATCAATCTAATAGTGGGGGAAAACAAGCGCAGGCCAACAACTCAACTGTCTTCGTAGTAATGACTTGGCAAAGATTAGGACTTAACGTGTGTGTGTGTGTGTGTGTGTGTGTGTGTGTGTGTGGTGTGTGTGGGGGGGGGGGGGGGGGGTTACAATGGTTCCCTCATGCGGCTTGTTTTTCCCCCACTATTAGATTGTTTGTCTTTGTATTTGTCTGACTTTATTCAAGTTTAAAAGGCTGTGCCAGTCTTGAATAAAAGTTACTCTGCGTTAGGTTTTCTTAGGAGCAAAAGTTACCCTACTTGTTTACTGTTTAAGAAATTTAATCAGAATCAAATGATACACTAGGACGCATTACATGATTTTTCACGATTGTGACTATATATTACAAATGCACCGAGACTGATACACGCGCGCACAGCCTCCTCCCCCTCCCGTTAACAACCCAGCCGACACCCACACGCGCAAACACGTACATAGAATTGATTGATTTTCAGGAAACCAATTCACAATTGAAAAATAATGTTGAGCTTGGAGCCCGCCATCTTTTCCTTGTAGACCTCGTTGAACTCTTCGTTCTGTTCCTCTGTGAACCAGTCAGTCCAGTCCCCCACTTGGCCTGTAAGACACAGATCAAGGAGAGATTTCATGCCCGTCTGACCTCTTGCCGATCTCTGCTTAAGGTCACTGTCAAATGATCGAGTGCCATGCAGTATAATTGCAAGATTTCTACAGCAGGTATTCTGTCAGTGTCATCATTTCTACATTTCGTTCAATCGTAAATCAAACCATAAAAAAAATCTTTATTGCATGTCTGAATCTTTGATATTGCAGGATGAACATTACCACACAGGCAAATCTAGATGTCATTATAATTTTATTTACAGTAAACAGTACAAGCCTTAAAACTGAACCCTGGGGAATACCCATTCAAGAGGACACGAAGCAGGGTTAATCTGATTATCAAATCCTACAGAAAAGGGGGCTGAAAATAATGTGCATTTTTTTAGAACAAGGTTTGGGCATTAAGTCACCTTTGGATTATGAGTAGACTGGAATGACTGAAATTTAAAGCTGTGCTGAGGTCACAGAAAGAATTGTCGATGCTGTTTTGAACGTACTGTTTGTTTCCTTAACTTCCAACAACCCACAGCACTGAGATGCTTGGCATGCATGTGCGTTTGTCCGCCGAGACGACGAAGACCATCTAGTCATCCTGGGATCGGGGGGGTGAGTGCGTAGATGGCTGGTCAGGTCGATCTGCGCCCGGAAAGACCTATCACAGTACGGACAGGGGATGGTGGCAGCAGTTGGAGATCTGTTGACGCTGATCATCCTGTGCTGCTCAGCTGCAGCAATTCTGTTACTTTCACAGGTTTCTGCACCTTTGTGGATGTTTTGGCATAGCTTCTATCTGGATTGAAAACTGTTCAAACTGATGTTTATTGACCATGTGAATACACTTAGCTTGCCTTTTTCAGAGTATATATAGCATCAACATCTGCTTGTAGGCACTACAGACTATCCACAGTAATGTCCCATGCTGTCTCTATGTGGTATGCTTACTTGTGTGGTTCATGTGGCCAGCACACGACCAGAATGCAAGAGCAATTCACAATCTATGAAAGCGTGATACCTGCAAGTACAATTTCATGATGATATGGTAAAAAGAAAAAAAACCGGAAGAATCATGGTCACAGTCAAGTCGTAAAACCACAAAAAAACCGAGTATGATCGTTCTTTGAACGATTTGACTGTGACCCCGATTTTTTCCTTTCTAATGACGTGCACTTGCACAACAACAACAACAACAACAACAACAACAACAGCAACAAAACACACACACACACACACACACACACACACACACACACACACACACACACACACACACAAAAACAAACAAAACCAAAAAAATCTCTCTCTCTCTCTCTCTCTCTCTCTCTCTCTCTCTCTCTCTCTCTCTCTCTATATATATATATATATATATATATATATATATATATATATATATATATACATGCACATGCATTCATAGATACATGTGTGAGCGCAAGCGCGTGCGCGCGTGTGTGCGTGTGTGTGTGTGAGAGAGATTTTAAAAAATCTTTTTCTTTTTGCTTCTGTTGAGATTTCCACTTCATTCACATACTTAGCCCGTGTCTGTGTCTGTCTGCAAACGAACACAAAATCTACTGATCTGGTTTTCACCAAATTTTAAGGGAAGGATGAAAAGTGGCACAGGGACAAAACACGTTAAGTTTTCATGAGACCCATTCTTTGAATCCAGAATCAGCATCGTAAGATCATCACAAATGTTCCGCAGAAAACGATGACTGCGAAGTGACTTTTCCCTGTTTGATCACTGCCTATGAAGTGATAACTTTTCCTGGAGTTCAACATGTTCACAGTGCTACATACGTTGACATTAATCTTTTCCCCCTCGTGTTCCCTCAGAAAACAATCTATGTGAAGTAACTATTTCAGGCCGTATTTTCTTTTATTTTCCCAGGCTGCTAGATGATTTATGAAGGTAGAAGTCTGAGCTTTAACATGCATCCATCTGTTTAACAAATAGCAATTACCCTATGAATGTGCGCGCAATAAATTATTGAAGCACGTCAAATTTTGGTACAAATGTTTCCCCGAAGATGGAGTATGGCTGCCTTAATGGGCGGGGTAAAAAAAAAAAAAAAACGGTCATGCACACAAAAACTCCACTCCCTTTGTTGTGTAGATGGAATTAACATTTGCCTGTCCCTATAGGGAGTGTCCGCAGGAGTATCAGCCTGCGTACGCAGAAGAAGAAGAAGGTACAAAAGTTTGCGTTCTATGCTGATCAGGGACTCGAAGAAGTCTGGCCTCAAGACGTGTGGCATGCAGGCCCACCAGTGTGTGGATACGCCCTGGTGCCCACGAACCAGACTCTCACCTATGGGTCAGATAGCTTCACTGCCTTGAGGATGTCTCGGGAGAGACAAAGGCTAAGGGAGTAAACCCCGAGAAAGAAAATCCGGAGTTGAACCCCCTAAGGCGGTTGGTAACACGCTGTAACACCTGGAAACTCCTGCCGCTGTGCTGGCACCATACTGTGCTGGCACCATACTGTGCTGGCACCATACTGTGCTGGCACCATACTGTGCTGGCTTGTCCTTTCCGTGCGATCCTGTCAGCAAAGCCGAGAGGGGGATCCTGGCGGTTGGGCACCCCAGGATCTCCACACACTTCGCCCAGGCCTGCGCCCTGGAGTGGCCACTCCAGTACCGCAATCCCGGCGACAGAAACAACACGTGAGACAGCAGTCACGAGTTATAAGTCCAGGGCGTTTTGGTGCAGGGTCGGGTGCTACGGGTTGTCTCCGACGGTGGGAGGTAGGCCCCTACCAACGCATTCCACTGGTCAGCTACCGCCCCCTCAAGCTGGACAGCCCCCAGCGTATAAGGTGCTGGCCTGCCACAGTCTGCCTGCTTCAGTGGGTGCTTGGAGCTCAGGGGGAAGACCTTAGAGCAGACTGCAGACTCTGCACTAGGCAATGAAAGAAAACAGAAATTCAAACTACCAGCCTTGCGGCTGGCAACCTGGAACGTCAGAACGATGTGCCCTGGCCTTCCTGACGATCTCCAGCGAGATGACGACGCTAGGAATAAAGCCGTTGTCGACTGCGACCTGAGGAGGTTCAAATCAACACTGTCACGTTGCAAGAGACAAGACTCCCCTCCAACGGCAGCCTCATGGAGGACTACACTCATTCTTTTGGCAAGGACGGGAGCCAGAGGAGCACCGACTGAATGGCGTCGGATTCGCTGTGCGAAACTCTCTGCTGTCCTCAGTTGAACCATCTTCCAAAGGTACAGCGCAAGTCTTCTTCTCTCTCCGGCTCACGACCTCTTCTGGAACAACAAACATCCTCAGCGTCCATGCCCTCACACTCTGCTCTACAGCCGAAGCTAAGGATGAGTTCTATGAAAAGCTGGAAGCCAAGATCAGAGAGATACCTGCAAAGGAACACATATTCTCGCTCAGGGGTTTCAGTGCCCGGATTGGTGCAGACCACAGCTCGGACCCCGCTGTATTGGCCGCTCTGGCATTGGCAAGCTCAACGAGAATGGACCCCTTTGTTCCATTCACTACATCTGTGTCACGAACACCTTCTTTCCCACCAAGCCACACCACAGAGTGTCCTGGAGGCACCCCAGATCCCGTCACTGGCATCAGCTGGACTTCGTGATCATCATGTGCTCGTCATCCGCAGCTACCACTGTGTTGACTGCGACACTGACCACTCTATGGTCGGCAGCAAGGTGCGTCTTTGGCACAAGTGAATCCACCGCTCCAAGCAGAAGGGACGTCCTTGAATCAACGCAGCCATAACATCAGAGCCCAAACTGCCCGAAAGCTTCGTCAGAGCTTTTGACAAGGCCCTAGAGGACTGCCCAACAGACAGCGCTTCATCACAGTGGAGCCACATCCGTGATGTCACATACCAAACCACCTCAGACACCTACGGGAAGAGAGTGAGAAAGAATGAAGACTGGTTTGAAGCAGGAATCGTGGAAATGGAGCCTGCCATTGCTGCTAAGCAAGCCGCACTCCTCAGTCACAAGAGACAGCCCTCAAAGAAGATGCTAGTGGCACTCCGTAAAGCTTGCAACAACGCCAAGTGGACTGCCCGTAAATGCGCCAAAGAGTACTGGCCGAACCTGTGCCAGGACATCCAGATCTCAGCCGACTGTGGCAACATCTGTGCCATGTAGGAAGGCATGAAGAAAGCGTTCAGGTCTAGCGCCATCAAGATCGCTTTCTGAAATCTACCTCGCGGGAGGTCTTCACCGGTTGCAGCAAACAGATGGGTGGAGCATTACAGGAGCTGTACTCCAGGGAGAACTCAGTCACCCACACAGCCATTGAGAACACCACTTCCCTGCCTGCCATGGAGGAACTCGATGCTCAACCCACCATTAA
>JADBJO010000002.1:92500-95000 GCA_016801955.1 Conus betulinus | reverse complement strand
TGACATGGAGAGCATCTGGGAGTCATGCTCTGCTCTGGAGAGCATCTAGTCATGCTCTGGAGAGCATCTAGGAGTCATGACCTGGAGAGCATCTAGGAGTCATGACCTGGAGAGCATCTGGGAGTCATGACCTGGAGAGCATCTGGGAGTCATGACCTGGAGAGCATCTAGTCATGCTCTGGAGAGCATCTAGGAGTCATGACCCTGGAGAGCATCTAGTCATGCTCTGGAGAGCATCTAGGAGTCATGACCTGGAGAGCATCTGGGAGTCATGCTCTGGAGAGCATCTGGGAGTCATGACCTGGAGAGATCTGGGAGTCATGACCTGGAGAGCATCTAGGAGTCATGACCTGGAGAGCATCTGGGAGTCATGCTCTGGAGAGCATCTGGGAGTCATGACCTGGAGAGCATGTAGGAGTCATGACCTGGAGAGCATCTGGGAGTCATGACCTGGAGAGCATCTGGGAGTAATGACCTGGAGAGCATCTAGTCATGCTCTGGAGAGCATGTAGGAGTCATGCTCTGGAGAGCATCTGGGAGTCATGACCTGGAGAGCATCTGGGAGTCATGACCTGGAGAGCATGTAGGAGTCATGCTCTGGAGAGCATCTGGAGTCATGACCTGGAGAGCATCTGGGAGTCATGCTCTGGAGAGCATGTAGGAGTCATGCTCTGGAGAGCATCTGGGAGTCATGACCTGGAGAGCATCTGGGAGTCATGCTCTGGAGAGCATGTAGGAGTCATGCTCTGGACAGCATCTGGGAGTCATGACCTGGAGAGCATTTAGGAGTCATGACCTGGAGAGCATTTAGGAGTCATGACCTGGAGAGCATCTGGGAGTCATGACCTGGAGAGCATTTAGGAGTCATGACCTGGAGAGCATCTAGGAGTCATGACCTGGAGAGCATTTAGGAGTCATGACCTGGAGAGCATCTGGGAGTCATGACCTGGAGAGCATTTAGGAGTCATGACCTGGAGAGCATTTAGGAGTCATGACCTGGAGAGCATCTAGGAGTCATGACCTGGAGAGCATTTAGGAGTCATGACCTGGAGAGCATCTAGGAGTCATGACCTGGGTGTGGCCCAGTCCCTTGGAGAATGAGGGGCTCGTGCCCCAAACCTTTGTCTGAGGGCAGGTTTCTTCTCAAGACTTACAGCTGTCTAGCTCTCTCTGCAATTTCTTCCTATGTGTTATTACCATTACAATTAACATCATTATCACTGTTATAACGTTATCATTATCATTGTGCAGCCCATTTACCCCTCGATAGTAAGAATTTTTGAACTGAAATTAATGTGAATTTGTGTGTGTGTGTGTGTGTGTGTGTGTGTGTGTGTGTGTGTGTGTGTGTGTGTGTGTGTGTGTGTGTGTTTTTGTTATTCTTCTGTTGTTACAAATACTGTGCTTCTTCAACTCAATTCTCGACAAGAATTTGGATCATCTGGACATTCATGGAGATATAAAAGAATGGTGAGTTCTTAAAAGGACTACATATGATATGACATATAGACATAGGACTGAATAACTTATCTATCCATCTGTCCCTCTGTTTCTTCTAATTCCTGGGCCTTTTTTTTCCAAATCAGTAAATTGATTTTGACTACAAATTTTGTGTGAATCATTCTGTCTTTTCGCCCTCCTGTGTCTGTCCCTCCCCCCCCCCCCCCTCCTCTTCTCTCCCTGTCCCTCTCCTCCATCCTCCCTCCCCCTCCCTTACTGTCATCTTTTCTCGCTGTAACTCCTGTCTGGTATTCTGTTCTGCATCCATCAATACACAGAAGGATGTGATGTCATATCGAAGCCTCCTCCTCCTCCTGTGTGTGTGTGTGTGTGTGTGTGTGTGTGTGTGTGTGTGTGTGTGTGTGTGTGTGTGTGTGTGTGTATGAAAATGTGTAGGCATGTTCATTAGGAGTCACGGATCATGCTCGATGTGTTATTTTACCGTTATAGCCGTTACTAACAATTTTAAACGGTTTTTCTTCTTTCTGGAATATCTTAGAAAGTACTAAGCCGATCTGTCTGAAAATTTGTATGTTCATTATAGGTCACAGATGATGGCCGATGTTTACCAGAATAGCCATTACTAACGGTTACACCAGCCCAAGACAGTTTTTCCTTTTTATGGAATAACTCACGCGTATTCAGGATAAACTGGGAATACGTTTATATGCTTTGCATCTTGTTTTATTTGTATCTGTCCTCTGTTTCTTTCTTCAGTTTCGTTCTTTCGTCCTATTTTTGTCTCTCTTTCTTTCCTTTCATTTTTTTTTTTTCTTTTCTTCTCTCTCTCTCTCTCTCTCTCTCTCTCTCTCTCTCTCTTTTTTTTTTTTTTTTTTTTTTTTTAAAGAAATGATATTAGTTCCGCAAGACAATACAGACAAACAGATCACTGAACTGACCACAATGCATTTCGACCTCTTCGGTTGTGACGTCAACGTAAATTATGACGTCAACTTAAAATGACATAGGTATCTACACGACGAAAATAAAAATATTGACG
>JADBJO010000002.1:82500-87500 GCA_016801955.1 Conus betulinus | reverse complement strand
ATATTTCCACGGTGTCGGACATACAGACCACACAGAGAATATTTCCACAGTGCCAGACATACAGACCTCACAAAGGACATATCTACAGGGCCAGATATACAGACCACACAGAGGATATTTCCACAGTGCCAGACATACAGACCACACAGAGGATATTTCCACGGTGTCGGACATACAGACCACACAAGGATATTTCGACAGTGTCAGACATACAGACACGATCAATGTGTCCTTTATTATCGCCTGAAATATCATTCGTGTTCATTTTTGTTTTGATATCCGCCCCTACCCCACCCCCCCCCATACACCATATTGTGTCAATGGGCCGAAAACCTGACATATCAAATCATGCGTATTCGTATTCGTATACTCTCTCTCTCCTTCTCTGTCTGTCTGTCTGTCTGTATGTCTGTCTGTCTCTCTTTCTCTCTCTGTCTCTCTCTCTCCCCTCCCCCTCCTCTCTCTCTCTCTCTCTCTCTCTCTCTCTCTCTCTCTCTCTCTCTCTCTCTCTCTCTCTCTCTCTCTCACCCTGATGGCCTCCTCAAAGACACAGCCGTGAAGACAGGGATATCTGGATGTGCCTCCATCTCTCTCTCCCACTCCCTCACCGCATCGAACCAGATGTTTCGCCATACTGCAGGTGAAGAGACAGATGCCAATCCCTCTTCCTACTCCTCATTGTAATCATGACCATAATCAATACCACTATTCTCTTCTTATCATTGAAATTTCACTATTTTTCTTCTTCTTATTATTATTATCTCTGCTCTTTTTCTTCTTTGTCTTCCTTCTTCTTCCTGTTTATTTGATTCTTGTTTCTTTTTCTTTCTCTATGATTTCTTATGATTCTTTTTTGCTTTTTGTTTTTGTTTTTTATTCTTCATTGTCTCCTTCTTCATCCCTTATTCCTCCTCCTTTTTTCTGTTCTTTGTTAATCTTCTTTATTTTTTTTTGTTGATGAGTTTTTGTACTAACATTCATTCTCTTCTTCTTCTTCTTCTTCTCTTCTTCTTCTTCTTCTCTTCTTCTTCTTCTTCTCTTCTCCTCCTCCTCTACTTCTTCTTCTTTACTTTCTTATTCTTCCTTTTTTGTACTCCTTTTTTTGTACTACTGTATTACACTAGATGATGTCCCATTCTATTAAATAACCAATGCTTTTCCTCTTCCTCCTTCTCCTCCTCCTCCTCCTCCTCCTACTACTACTACAACTGCACTGCACCACCACCACCACCACCACCACCACCACTTCTAATACCACTACTGCTATCTCAACTACTACTACTCTTTCCACAACAACAACAAACACAAATTACTACAATTACTAATACCACTACTAATACTGCTGCTGCTGCCGCCGTTACTACTGCGACTACAGCTACTGGTACTACAACAACAACGACAACAACTACTATTACTACTACCACTGCTTCCACTACTGCTGTACCAGTAGTAACAGCAGTGGTAGTAGTAGTAGTAGCTACTACTACCACTACTATAACTATTCTACTCCTGCATGTCTCAGAAGCTTGGAAATGGTGAAGAGACTCAAACTCAAACTGATTTAATGTTTAGGCACACGGAGCCCATGAACATGTGGAGTTCACATCATACTAATTGCGTATGTACTAATATCTCTTCAGCTCACACAGGAGGAGAAAAAAAAAGGGAAAAGAAATGGAAAAGGAAAAGAACCACTAAACGAGACAAAAGAAAATGATGCAATGAAAGCGAAGTGCATGAATAGGAAAATCATTAGGAGGGTACGGAAAAAGAATCATACTCATTGTGTTAAGACAGAGGTCTTCGGGCTATTTAATTGTTAAGGGGTAGAAATTGGGGGTTGTATCACCTTGTTTAATACTGACCAATCGGGCACTGTGATCTTTTCAGTTTGAATGCATCAAAAATACACTTTGCAAGCTGGATTATGACTTCGTCGCATTCAGACATTAGAATAGAAAAACCTTTTGAATTTTAAAAGATCTAGATTGACTCTAGTAAGCAATTTATGTCTGATATCTTCATATGCAGCGCAGAAGAAAAGAAAATGCATTTCGTCTTTAGGGGAATGTGTGCATAATGGACACAATAATGAACGGGCATCTGAAGTATACCTTTGGAAAATCGTCCGCATGGTTTCAAGAGAGCTACATTAGAAAATTCTTTATGATATGTATCCTACGGACATTATATCAAATAAGATTGGGATTACACAGACAAACAAAAGCATGTTTTGTGTAGATTAGGTCGATTACGTCGAACCTTCTTACGTAGAATGTGCAGAGTAAAAAAACTATGGACGTTTGTTGAGGACAAGATAAATGTAGAACTTAAATTTGAGACTAAAGTCAGATGTTCCAGATATTTTGTTTGGTTTCCAAAGGAAAGAAGGAATGATAAACCAGGAGATAAAGTCTTCTAAATATCTGATCATTAGTTTTCATTCGACGCCCATCTTGCGCCGAATTTGATGAGACAAGCGATTGTACGTTCTTCATGTTCGTTGTCCTGAGTGTTGTTTGTCTTGCCTGAAGATGCGTTGTGTTTTGTCTTGTGATTCGTTTATTCATGTTTAGCGGACACATCACTGAAACGTTTTAAGATTTAGCCAATCATTGTTGCCAAATTGTATGTGGGCAAAATTAGATATGGGGGCCCCACTTTGAAAAAAATTTAAAAAAAAAGGGGGGGGGGGGGGGGGGGGGGGGGACTGAAAGGGAAAAAAATTATAAAAGAATTTCTTTAATGTGGGAAAGATTGAAGGTTCGAAGAGAGAGAGAGAGAAAAAAATGTTCCCTACCCACGCCACATTTTCACCCAGATCGAAGAGATGAGTGACTGTCCTTTGTTTTCATGGTTTTAAAATGTTTGTCCTGCCTGAAGAAGACCCAATAGGTCGAAACGCGTCATGCTGTTTTGTAATTTGTTGTTACTTTGCTTGACAGCGCAGTAACTGTATTTCTGATGTCACTATCATGTATGCACTCACTACAGAAAAAACAACAACAAACAAACAAACAAATGAAACTAGAAGTCAGCTACTTTCCTGAAAACGAAGTACGTTGTTGCGCACCCGCACTATCAGTCATGATTTTCTTTATAGAAGAATTATGGATACGTGCAAACACACACACACACACACACACACACACACACACACACACACACACACACACACACACACACACACACACACACACACACACACACACACACACACACACACACTCACACACACACACGGCCCGGCGAAGATTCGAACCCGCAACCCAGGATCACCAACCTATGGAGCCCGGAGTCAGCGTCAAACCCACATGAGGCAAATCACCAGAAACACTACGCTGCTGCCCAGTCACTTGGGCGTCGGCGCACAATGGTGCCTGGTCTGCCCCACCATACGCGGGACACCACCACCAACGAAGTAAGCCTTCTGCCAACGACAATAACTGCCAAGTCGCGGAGCCGGCATGAATGAGCTTTCCCTTCGGAGGGCGCCGCTAGGACCGTGACGTTGCCAGTACCGGTGACCCCGACAGAATCACTTCAAGGGCAGAGACGTAGAGAGGAAATGGTCACTGAGGTCGCCATGCCAGCAGGGCAGCACCTGCCACAGACTTCGGGACATGTTGTGTGCTGATCGATGAGCTGGTTCTGTAGACGTTTTCTTCTTGAGAGATGCTCAGTGTAGGAGATGAAGTGAGCTCTTCCGGCTGATCTCATCTGTATTACATTGGTCTTCGTATCAGCAACCTTTGAAGATCTACAGATCTACTCCAACGGAATCCACTTATCCTGCAGTAAGACAAACAGACTAACAAACAAACGTACAGACAGACTGGACCAAAGGTAATGCCTGTCTACAGTGTTTTGCCTGTGCGCTAACTGTACCTCCGGTGTAAAGAAACAACTGGAGGTAGTCGGCCCAGGACCCGGAGTAGCCCATCACTTTGAAGTCCTTCACGTGGTTGTAGGAAGACACCGCCACGTCTTTGGGGTTCCGCAGCAGGTAGACGATTTTGGTCCGCTTCTGTACAACAAGGAAAACAACCTCAGAAATCATGCACGCTTGCGCCATTCTATGCATGCGTTACTCAGTGCAAACCTTTTTTTGCCCCATCAGTGTTTGCTTTAGCACTTCGTGACTTTGTTTCCTAGGATTTTGAAGTGCGGTCCTTTGGAGATGATGAGACTTGTTCTTATACATCCTGTAATGTTTGAACATGTCTTGTGGTGATTCGTTTGTCTACATTTTTCTTGGCGGTTCGCCATTAATTACATTTAAAATTTGTTTGGCAGTTTTGTTTGACATTTTGCTTTAAATAGTACATTTGTTGGCAACAGAAGCAAAGAATGGATTCTGACTTCAACATAAGCTGTGGAGCTGGTAGCTTCAGCATTTTACTTGTGAAAGTTCACACTGCCTCATGCTCCAAAGCAGCTGACCAGTGTGTCTTTGAATACTTCACCAGTTCCATTCACATTGACTAGATGCTATTGAATCAAAAGTCAACGATCAGTGCTACTGAAAACTAGCACACTTCGTTGATAGGAAACGAGAACCCAATGGTCAATTTGAAAAGTTCACAGACGTGAAAACGACACGTTGGGCTGGTCATCCATCTTGTTGTGTTGTGTCTGCATGCCTGAAATGGATGCTAGCTGTCCACTCTGCACTGTTCTCTGCCAATACCTTTCCTCTAAGCACTTTACTTGATTGCCAAAAATGATTTTGATGATTTTTGCAACGTTTCAGTGTCAGAAATGATTGAATAGACTGTGTGTACCTCTGTTTTTTGTCCTGGATATAACAGATCTCTCTCTCTCTCTCTCTCTCTCTCTCTCTCTCTCTCTCTCTCTCTCTCTCTCTCACACACACCACACACACACACACACACACACACACTAAAAAATCTGTTGGTTTTATTCAACATTTTTAGCCTGTGTGCTCCATAATGAAACTGAAGGTGAAACATGAGAACTTTTCTTTCTGCTACTAGCCA
>JADBJO010000002.1:72500-77500 GCA_016801955.1 Conus betulinus | reverse complement strand
CACCATCGAAGTGACTCGGCAGCAGTGCAGTGTCTCCTCCGGTGGGTTGCCTCTTGACGACTTGACATTGCTGCTCCCTGTGGATTGCCGGTGCCGGGGCTGCGGAGGGGCCGACCGGGCTGTGGCTGTGGACGGGGTGGGTGTCGGAATGAGCGGCGTGGGTGCACTGCCTCTGAGGTGGCGCCGAGGTTGGGACACAGAAAAAAAAAAAGAGGGAGAACCAGCTATGGTGTGCACGCTTCACTGCGTCTCCTGTGAACTGGCGGACAGAGCCCTTTCCTCAGGCGTTCAGGACGTTTACTTCCGGTCATGAAATGAGCAGTACGGAGTGTGTTGACCACCTTGCTGGGGGTGGGGGAGGGGAGGGAGGAGGGGGGGGGGGGGGGGGGAGTAAAATAGATGAAAATTAAAGAATATAAAAACCATTGATTTCAACTAAGATCTGCTTGTGAAGTATTGATGGTTGTTGTACTTTCAAAGCGTGCCATTTTTTCGCGATTGTTTTCATCGTGAAAGTTGGACAAAGGATGTGAAACGCAGTAGTGCTGAAAAGAAGCTGAAATAGAAATATGTAACCAAATACGGTGCAAAGCATCTTTTGTTTCAACAAGACACGATGCAAAGACAGACGAGCGCGTTATCCAAACACTTGCTTTGTTTCAGGTAACTCTGCAATTGATCGTAGAACTCGCTGAATGTGCGACAGGTTTTTTTTTTTTCCCTTCATCACACGTGTTCAGATTTTGTTGTTACTACACGATGCTAAACTCCGATTGCTGATGTTAACAAATCTGTTCCTATTGGCTCGTAGTAACATTCTAAGAACGGCTGAAGCGTTTCCTTAGCAGACGACACTTCTTCCGAAGCGATGTGTCCAATTTCCTTTGTTTGCCGCCAGCTGAATCGTGCTACAAAGAATGGCACTGAAAATCCCCCCCCCCCCCCCCCCCCCCCCCCCCCCCCCCCCCCCCCCCCCCCCGTCATGTTTTGACGGCCAAAATTACGAGTATGGTTCACCAACGTACACGAACCCACAGCAATCTGGAATATACTGGATGTGTATTGGGGCCTTCCTGTCCCCGCTGCTGTGACCCCTGCCTCACAGGTCCTGTTTCCACTCGTGTCTACACCCAAACTACTAAACCGATTTGAACTACATTTCATTCAAATAAATTTTGTCGAGATTTTTGAAAAAAAAATCTAACTGAATGGGGTCCAGATCCGTTTCTGAATGAGCACGTCCTTGGGCCACTTTCAACCTTTCAATTCCTTTTTATTTACATATTTGAATTACTTTTCATTCATATATTTTAATTGCTTTGTTTTGTACATCTTAATTACTTTTTTATTTATACATTTTAGTTCCTTTTTATTTATGTATTTACTATCTATTTATTTCAATTCAGATCGATCCGATTGGATTTTTGCCTAATCTTACTCACAGACAGTCCAGCTAACAGACGCAGAGGACAACATAACTTCCCCAGTGGAGGTCCTACAACAGGAAAGGGAAGGACTGTCGGCAGTCAAGGTCATACAACAGGAAAGGGAAGGACTGTCGGCAGTCAAGGTCCTACAACAGGAAGGAGAAGGACTGTCGGCAGTGGAGTTCCTACAACAGGAAGGGGAAGGACTGTCGGCAGTGGAGTTCCTACAACAGGAAGGGAAGGACTGTCGGCAGTGGAGTTCCTACAACAGGAAGGGGAAGGACTGTCGGCAGTGGAGTCCTACAACAGGAAGGGGAAGGACTGTCGGCAGTGGAGTTCCTACAACAGGAAGGGGAAGGACTGTCGGCAGTGGAGGTCCTACAACAGGAAGGGGAAGGACTGTCGGCAGTGGAGGTCCTACAACAGGAAGGGGAAGGACTGTCGGCAGTCAAGGTCCTACAACAGGAAGGGGAAGGACTGTCGGCAGTGGAGTTCCTACAACAGGAAGGGGAAGGACTGTCGGCAGTGGAGTTCCTACAACAGGAAGGGGAAGGACTGTCGGCAGAGTGCAGGCGTCCACTGAGGTCGAACAGAACTTGTATCTTACGTCATCACTGAACACTCCCTTAAGTTTATAATGGATTTCATCTATACCAGGAGAGGAATCGCTGCAAGAAAGTACGGTGGATTTCAATTTATTTAAAATGAAAGGAAGATTATACTCTTCCATGTTGTCTGACGAAAAATGGTAAGGTGATTTTTCTTTGAGGGCTTTGTTTTTGACAAAAAACAGACTAGTTGGTTAGAAGAAGAGAGGAATTCGTTTCAATAGTTGAAGTAAGCAAATTGAAACAGCTTTTTCTCTGTTATTAAAGAGTCGGAAAATTGGAGATGGTTTACAGCAGGGCAGGTGATCTTCCATTTGATTTTCTGGATGATTCTCCACACTTATTCTTTGATGTTTTAGACGTAAGACTAGAGCAAAATTGTTTCCAAGACAAAAGTTTACTGGTTTCATAGATGTGTTTGGGTTCTGCTCCCAGTTTCTGATGTGCTCGGACATTGGGCATCGATGGTCTGCGGGAGACCCAACGTTGAGCTCTTTTTCGGGCTTTGTTAATTCTCTTAAATTCAGAGTTGAACCAGGGAACTTTTGGCATGAGGGGCTTCTTGGAAGGTGTAGGAATGGTTGACTAAGCACAATTCAGTATAAAATCTGAAGGACTTCCTGCCAGACCTTCACTTAGCAGGATCTTGTCCTCTTCCAGATCATTAAGAAATTTAGTGGCAAGGAGGTCCCAATCTGCTTTGTTAAAATTGAGGCTTTCTGGTAAGGACTCACTCTCTGCATTTGTATACTGAAGCAACACAGGAAAGTGGTCACTACCATGTAGGTCGTCATCAACCTCCCGAACAAAGTCCAGAAACAATGAAAGATCAAAAACAGAAAGATGCAAACAAGATTTGATGCCATTAGAGGAGTGAAAGTAAGTTGGGGATTTTCCCGTTTAAGACACACAAATCAAGCTATGAAAAACACTTCCTCTAAAAGCAGACCCCCTTGGTGAAGATCTCTCGCTTCCCCACAGAGGAGAGTGACCACCATTCAGATCGCCCACACAGCAGGAAGGGTCTAGGAAGCTACTCCAAAAGTGAAACGAGGTCCTGTTTGGTGACACAGGTATTTGGAGACAGATACAAGCTACAGATGGTTATTGTCTTGTGGAGAGTAACCCGAGCTGCCACTGCCTGAAGCGGAGTCTGCAAAGCAACTGGGCTGTACAGAACAGAGTTGTGAAAGAGTAAGGCGAGCCCGCCAGTCACTCCATGTTCAGCAGGTTGTGCAGGTTGCCCTAGGAAGCTGTAACCAGAAAGGGAGAAACGTTTTATCAGGCCTCTGAAGAGTTTCTTGCGGCGAAACTAGCACAGGCCTAGCTTCACGGCACAAAAGCTGCAGCTCCTCGTAATTGGAATACAGTCCCCTGATCTTTTATTGTACATTTTTTTTCCATTTTGGATGAGGACTCTATTTGTTCAACAATATTCCTCGTGAGTATGTGAAATTGTACATTCACACACAAAAAAAGGAGAACGATATCAATCGAGCGGATTTGGAATGCCTTATACCAACAGATGGCAAACTGTTTCATAGCATTTTTGCTATCAGAAGTGACAAGCAAAATAAGTCTAAATGTAGACGGATGTCTTTGATATTTTGAAGGGATAAACTGGGTTCTGAGTGTATCTAGGGCAGGACAGCAAAACACAAAATGAACCTCGCTTTTTCACGAGCCTCTTTACACAATGCACAAACAAGTTCCATCTCTGTACACTCTTTATGATGACGAAGTCGATGAACATTGATGTCAGACAATCCAAATCTAAAATGTTTCATTATAAACAAAGTTTGACTATCCCCTGTACACACATTTCACACACACACACACACACACACAACACACACACACACACACATATATATATATATATATATATATATATCTATCTATATATATATATGTATAGATAAATGGGTATATGGCTATATATATATTTATATGCTATGAATATGTATATATGACCACAAATTTTTTCTCAAAGTCTCGAGACCGTCGGTTTCATGTTTATTGCAATCTTCTGACGAGAAGAAGATTGCAATGCATGAAACCGACGGTAGCGAGACTCAGGTGACACACTTGTTTCAATATTCATAGCCCTACCCCACAGTGGTATTGAGCACACTTACGGACACACACACTGTGATATATATATATATATATATATATATATATATATATATATATATATATATGTATATATATATATATATATGTGTGTGTGTGTGTGTGTGTGTGTGTGTGTGTGTGTGTGTGTGTGTGTGTTGGGGTACACGATGTAACGGGTTTAAACGGGTGTGTCCATATAAATCAAATCTACTACTATCTTGTATGAGAGTATCCCAATCTTGCCATCTACAAGCGATAAGCCTTGCACGCAGTATTTTTTTTTTTTTTTTTTTTTTTAAAAAGCAGTCTTGTTTCCAACACACTGGTTAACCCATGCATACCCCAAACCTAATTCATATAATCTAACTTTAACTCTGGTCACTCAGTTCACCCTTCCCCTACTATCTAACTCAAATAACATCTTAAAAGCTTTCTCAGAGAATCATATATCTTCCACCTCAAGTACCATCTAACTCAAATAACATCTTAAAAGCTTTCGCAGAGAATCATCTATCTTCCACCTCAAGTGCCTTTAACCAGTAGCCTACACACTTCATCAGAGATTTTCAATATATTGGAACCTGTTGTGTTCGCCATAAATTAAATCGTATGGAGTCCACGCAGGCACACCCAGAAACTTCTTCAGGGCAAATAAATGGACCTTTTTCACAGTGATGCGCAGCATGTTCTAAGCCCCATACTTCAGAGAGAGAGAGAGAGAGAGAGAGAGAGAGAGAGAGAGAGAGAGAGAGAGAGAGAGAGAGAGAGAGAGAGAGAGAGAGCGTGCCGGGATGTGGGGGAGGGGAGGGGGAGGGGAGGTATATTTCAAGGTAAACATACTAACCAC
>JADBJO010000002.1:42500-70000 GCA_016801955.1 Conus betulinus | reverse complement strand
TCATTCTTTCCATTTGTCACTCAGGGTGCATGCTATGTGTAACGTGTCATCCATACCAACGGCCAAACTGGCCTTCTCTTCCGGAAGTTGGTGATGGGATTTTACGTGTGTGCAAGATATTATGCGTGCCTTCACACACAGAACCTCGGTTTATAGTCTCATTCTAAGGACTGCATGAGAAAATGGAATCAGAACCAATGTTAACTCCGAGGGAAAAGTCCCCCTGTACCAAAACGGCGGGCGGAGATTCAAACACGGAACCCCAGGATCACCAAGATTATGAGTCCGGCGCTCCAGCGCCTTGACTGTCAGCTCAGTTCTGTAATAAGTCAGAAACCAAACACTGGACTCTCGATTCCAATACAGTCATGCAGCTGACAATCTCTTCTAGCGCTGAGACCACCACCACACTCCCCAAAACAGATCAACATCAAACAAAAAGAAACCTGTTGCAGAGATATATCGTTTCCATTTTCAGTCATCTGTCCTCGTCGTCTACGGTGTCAACTGCGAGCAATTTTTTTTTCGGAGAGAAACGGATGCAGATGGTGATTGTGGACACATCTTTTCAAAGCCACAGATTGCATACCGTCCAATATGACAATCTCCCCTCACGGGATCCAACGTTCAGGCACTGCTCCAACTGGTGAAAACCCCCACAGTTCTTCCTACCAATCAGAACAAAGTTGACAGAGTTGACAATCTCCCCTCACGGGATCCAACGTTCAGGCACTGTTCCAACTGGTGAAAACCCACAGTTCTTCCTACCAATCAGAACAAAGTTGACAGAGTTGACAATCTCCCCTCACGGGATCCAACGTTCAGGAACTGTTCCAACTGGTGAAAACCGACAGTTCTTTCTACCAATCAGAACAAAGTTGACAGAATTGACAATCTTCCCTCACGGGATCCAACGTTCAGGCACTGTTCAAACTGTGAAAACCCACAGTTCTACCTACCTTTCAGAACAAAGTTGACAGATTTTGGTAAAAACACGGACCCAATACATTGTCAGAAACTATGCCCAACTTCCTGGTGGTTTCTTGTATGTTTATTTGTGAAAAGAGAACGTTCACAGAAAGCAGATCGCTTCTGCAAAGCTTTCGAGAGGAAAAAAGAGAGGGATTTCAGTCTTTCGCCTTCGCCCACCTGATATGAAACTCGTGCAGCATCCGTGCATGGCATAGATGAATAGATGACACGAGGTGATTGGTTGGTCAACTGTAGGATGGGCACTGAGTCAGAGCAAAACTGCTGGGAGGCATCATACCGACAGCCAGGTGTTTGCGTGGGCGCATGGCTCCTGGTGTTTTCTGAACGACACGGGGGGTATCCAAACTAACTGTGGAGGTAACGACCGGTCTGTGTTAGGCTCAGCAAACCTGCAGGAGAAATATGGCGAAAAGACATGAACAGAGAGGGGAAGACGATGAAGATTAATATTCTTTAGATAGGAACATTTTCATTTTTTTTTTTTAAATAATCATTGATCTATTTTGCTTTTCTTTTCATGAATTTTTTTCCCCGGATAGAGTAGGGGGCATTCAATCTACTATTCTCAGAGGAACATAGGCACTGTATGTGTGTGTGTGTGTGTGAAGTCGACGGAGATTGAAGAGATTTTGTGGCTGGCTGAGGCCGAAAACTGGGAAAGACAACCGTTAGAGGTCTGCGAAGACCAGGGAGAGTTGTATTTGTGAAAACGTTTTGTTTTTTGTGTGGCACTGTTAATCCACGATTTTGAAAGAAAATGTATCCTATTTTTGTGTCCGTGAAGGCCTGTTGGTGTGTTTAATTTGAAATATGTAATCGTTTGTGAAAGCAAATAAGAAATAATTTTATGTAAATAATGTAAAATGTAGCCATAAATTCAAAGGTGGAACTCTCTTTTGTTTTGGTCCGACTGTCTGTCTGGCTACTTTGTGTGAGCGAGAGCCTGACACATATACATTAATAGATCAAATACTAAAGAAGAACTTTGAACAAAGTCGAAGTTTAAACAATGTAATCTCCGTCTCTGCTTCTTTCCGTTTGAAATCCACCTCACGTTCAATACAAACAAGATACATGTCGTGTTCCTGGGCAAAGGATGAAAACGCAAATCTGTTAAAGTGTAGACAAGACAAACACAAATTTAACATTCACACATTGCCAGAAATCTCATATCAACTGTAATAATCGCAGCAAAATGTATCCATGAAATAGAACTTGTTCTGCGTTTTAAAGCCAAAGAAGGAATTTATACCAATTCGGTTGAGTATTAGGGCTGCTACTGAAAATCCTTGTACGTTTCGTAAAGAAGTTCCCTGCACTTTGAGTATACTACTTAGATCTAAGATCACTATCGTGTTGGCATTCGAATAGTGTGTGGAATTCATCCTCGCCGTGCGCGTGGCACGGGGGACAACCAGGTAGATCTTTTAACGAAAAGCAGAGAGTATGGCTATTTATGCTCGAAGCGCTGGTTCTGAAACGTACAAGGGCAGTTTTAAATAGCCTGTTATTAATCAACTCAGAATACTTTTCACGTTCAAAGCTGCTTTTAAAAGAGTAGTTTAGTCCGAAACGTACTGCTGTCTGTTACATGAGAAGACCAACGTTGGCAAAAGCAGTTCTGTAGGCGTTCTTTAAATATCTGCATAAAGTGTTTCTCGACGCCTCCCTGTCCAAACATCCAGACATATTCAGGACCATTTGAACAAAGCAGTACTTTACTATGTGCGACTCAATTTTGGATCTTTTTGTTTCTATTTTGTAAATCCAAAAGCATATCATAGGCTTTTTCTGGAGTACCTTGTCAGTGGTTGCCTGCGTACCGAAACTAGAACTGAATAATCTGGTTGCTGAAGTGATATGTAACGGAAATCGACCTAATTCTCCATATACCCATATCATTAGGCATAAATGGAGTGACGTCCAGCAATAGTTTACAGGCCTGCAAATGAACTTTTCCGATAGATTCTGTGGTTTGAACCCCCGTAGTGCTGACCCGTATAAAAGAGAAGGAACAAGTGAGCATCAAAAACCCCGAAGAACACCTTAGGTGAAAAGCAACTGAGTTTTCTTGACACTTTCAGAATTTCCAGGATGGCTTTCTTAACACCTAAGTATTTAAAAAAAAAATTAAAGCGTCTAACTGGTTATCACCACAGAGTCAACATTCCTCAACACTTAAACAGCCACCTTTTTGAAACACCATAACTTTTTTTTTCAGATTAATATTTAAACA
This sequence comes from Conus betulinus, assembly GCA_016801955.1. Classification (NCBI taxonomy): domain Eukaryota; kingdom Metazoa; phylum Mollusca; class Gastropoda; order Neogastropoda; family Conidae; genus Conus; species Conus betulinus. Next base: position 66,771 of record JADBJO010000002.1, on the reverse strand, counting down.
TGATCTTTGAGTACACTCACACTAATAATAAGTTGATTTTGCAGTCCATCTGTTGTAAACATGAGAGCGATATCATCAGCAAATAACAATATGAAAAAGTCCACATCGTTAGGGGTGAATTGCATTCCATGGTTGTCATGTAAAAACATGTGGTGTGGAATTTCGTTAATGAATATAGAACAGAAGTTAGGATTAAGACAGCACCTCTGCTTTAGACCTGGCAAACATTCAAAACAATCAGCATGAGAGCTGCCACGTTTCACACATGATTTAACGGTGGGTGTTCATACTTTTCAAAACGTTAAGCATGTTTCCTTTAACGCTATTCCTGAATAGTTTATTGAGCACAAGACCATGTTGTATGCTATCGAACGCTTACTAAAATCAATAGATGCTACGTGTGATTTTGTTGTTCCCTGATAAGTGTTTTTCTATGCTAGTATACAAAGTGAAAATGTCATCACTAGTGGAATAAGATTTTCCAAACGCAGCTTGAGCATAAGAAATAACTTCATTGGTTTCAGCCCAGGAAGTGAGGCGCGTATTCAAAATGTGAGTAAAAATCTTACACAAGAAACTAATCAAAGAAACGCCTCAATAATTATTGGTATCGTTCACATCACCTTTCTAAAACAAAAGAATGATTATGATTTAGTCAACTCCTCCGGGAATACACGATCTCTAAAAAGTTACTGAAGTATTTGACCAGGAAGGGAACTATTACATCTCCTGAGGTCTTCATGACTTCACTAGTCAAAGAATCAGGACCAGCTGCTTTGCCACCCTTAAGACTCTGGATGGCTTTCTCTTCACGTCCTCAACTGTAATGTCAGCGTCCACAATGGGGGTCAAATGCCGTATCACTGACATCCGGTTTTGGATGGTCCACACTTTGGGTAAAACCAAGGTTTAACAAATGTTCAAAATGGTTCAACCACTAATCCTCTGAAATCGTATTACTTGTGTGGAACGACTGCAACACTTATTGATTTCAGACCAAAAGGCCTGAGAATCATTTGCTACTCGCATTAAACAATTATGCGCTCAGTTTCAAATCTATGGGTTTTTTTTTCTAGATACTCGATATCTATGGGTCAAAACTGACGAGCCTCATTGTAATCATGCCAGTATCCGTTCTGACATGACATCTGCAAACTGTTACTACCCTACTGTCTGTATGGCTGTCTTCTCAGTTTCCTCCCCTGTTGCTCATTGATCCCTCTTTCCTTTCTCTCCGTATCTTCCCAGTCCATCTCTCTCTCTCTCTCTCTCTCTCTCTCTCTCTCTCTCTGCACCGCAGTCCTCCGCCATTTCTCTTTCTCTCTCTCTTTCTTTCACCCCCTCCTCCTTTCCGGCTCAAGTCCCTCTGCCTCTCCGCTTTCTTCTCTCGCCTTTGTCCTCCCGTGTCCTCCTCCTCCTCACGTTCGTTCTCATACCCTCCGCCAGCTGTGTCAATTTTCCCCGGGGCGATTTTTTGACATGTGAGGCTCATGATGTGAATTTCTCTCTGAAACGATCTGTATGAACAGTTGAGTCATTCGTCAAGCAGGAGAAAACGCCTATAATAATGTGATTAACACATGTTGACATGAGGCCTGCTGAGCTGTATGCGTCTTTGTCTAACTCTGTGTGTGTGTGTGTGTGTGTGTGTGTGTGTGTGTGTGTGCGTGCGTGCGTGCGTGCGTGCGTGCGTGCGTGTGTGTGTGTGTGTGTGTGTGTGTGTGTGTGTGTGTGTGTGTGTGTGTGTGTGTGTGTGTGTGTGTGTGTGAACGCGCGCGTACTGGCCTCTCTCTCTCTCTCTCTCTGTTTTGGTGGATGTCTGTATCTCTGTGTGCCGTGTTTGTATATATATATATATATATATATATATATATATATATATATATATGTGTGTGTGTGTGTGTGTGTGTGTGTGTGTGTGTGTGTGTGTTTGTGTTTGATGTTTGTTTAGTTGTGATGTGTGTATTTGTGTGTGCATGTGTGCATAGGTGACAGTATGAGTGGTGTTATTGTACTTGTGGCAATAATGGTATCCATACAATGGCTATAATGAAGTTTGACGATGATGAGAGGGTGATGAAGACAAAGATGGTGATTATCAATATTGTTGGCGTCGCAGTGTTCATGTAGAAAGGTAAGGCACCTCTCTTCATATCCTGGTGTTTGTACTGACTGGATACGGAGTCAGACCCCTCACAACATATCCTGGTGTTTATACTGACTGCATACGGAGTCAGACTCCTCACAACATATCCTGGTGTTTACACTGACTGGATACGGAGTCAGACCCCTCACAACATATCCTGGTGTTTATACTGACTGGATACAGAATCAGACCCGTCACAACATATCGTGGTGTTTTATACTGACTGGATACGGAATCAGACCCCTCACAACATTTTGGAAACAATCCGGTTCCCCCTAGCGTTGGCTCTTGGACCACCACTATCACCACCCTCCTCACGCGCTCGCCCATCCAGCTACATTTTGCACACACACACACACACGCACGCACGCACGCACGCACGCACGCACGCACACACACACACACACACACACACACACACACACACACACACACACCACTCCTTAACAGTTCGTCTTGGATGGAAGACATCTTCAAATGTACAGCAGAAAGCCCAACTCCAGAAAGACCTGTGTGTGCCCGCTTTGGTGGGGTGGTGCCGAGAGAATGGAAGTATCTAGATCCTACAATTAATGCGGGCTTCAGGACCAGTGTGACCTTGACCTTGCCATGGTGAAATAAGGCAGAGAGTGAAGACACCTGGCTGTATCAGGACCACTCTGACCTTGACCTTGCCATGGTGAAGTGGAGAGAGTGAAGATTCCTGGCTGTATCAGGACCAGTCTGACCTTGACCTTGCCATGGTGAAGTAAGGCGGACACAGTGAAGACACCTGGCTGTATCAGGACCACTCTGACCTTGACCTTGCCATGGTGAAGTAGAGAGAGTGAAGACATCTGGCTGTATCAGGACCACTCTGACCTTGCTATGGTGAAGTGAGGTGGAGACAATGAAGACACCCGGGTCCTCAGAGGTGCAGGGAGTCCAGACCTCACTCCAGCAGGATCTGTCTGTCCTTGTTGTGGTGAAGTGACCCAGAGAGAATGAAGTCAACAACGTCATCAAATGTTCAGGGGGTTGAGGCCCTAAACTCCAGCAGCACCTCTTCGTCCTTGTCAGGGTGGGTGATGTTAAGGAAAAAGGAAGAGCAACATCCTCAGATGCACATGGGGTTGAGATCTAACTCCAGCAGCACCTATATATTTGGCCTTGCCTTAGACTACAGTAGTGTTGTTCGCCCACTCGATTTGGGCTTCTGAGAGCTGTCCAGAGCCTCCTAGGGACAGACAGACAGATAGACAGACAGACAGACAGACAGACAGAGTTGAGTCAGGAGAAGCAATGCCCATAGCCAACCGTCAGATGCAGCCAATTTGAAAAAAAATAATTTAGAAAATTAATCTATGAATGAAAGATGTTGAATCAGTAATACGGTAACAAAAACAACCACACCCTCGATCTCATTTTGAGAGCATCTGGTAGAAAAAAAAAGAAGAATGAAAAGGAATGATAGAGACAGTCAAAAAGGATAAGTCAAGTAAGAGCAGAAAGTTTAGAAGACCCATGTCAAAGCACACACTAAACAACAAAAGTGCAACACACACGAAACATCGGCACTACTCAAACTTGTTCAACAGATAGAGTGAGCATTCAGTGTTCCCCTCCGACGGGCGACACCACGTCCATCAACAACAGTCCCTGTGAACTCACTAATACCGACGACCGTCTTCTTCTCCTTCTGCATACGCAGGCTGATACTCCTGCGGTCACTCCCTGTACAGACAGGCAAGGATTAATCCCATCTGCTCAACAAAAGGAGTGGAGTTTTGTGTGTATGACCTTTTTCTTTATCCCGCCATTCAGGCAGCCATACTCCATCTTCGGGGAAGGTGCATGCTATGTGTAACGTGTCATCCATACCAAAAGCCAAACTGGCCTTCTTTTCCGAAAGTTGGTGATGGGATTTGACGTGTGTGCAAGATGTTATGCGTGCGTTCACACACGGAACCTCGGTTTATAGTCTCATTCGAAGGACTGTATGGAAAATGGAGTCAGAACCAATGTTAATGCCGAGGGGAAAATCCCCCTGTACCGAAACGGCCCGGCGGAGATTCGAACCCTCAACCCTTGGATTACGAGTCCGGCGCTCTACCAACTGAACTATTCAGGCCCCCATACCGACAACCAAATACGAAACCATCATGGGCATGAAGATGAAGCGGCAGAGAGGAATCACAGGATTACCGGGAGAGCGGGCATGAAGGGCTCCAGAATTTTAGGTATGTTTTCCTGATTTATAAGGAAAAGAGGGACGATCCTAGGAGTTCTCTCCGAGTAAAACATTGCATGACAGGCAGCACTGTAGGCTTCTGGACATACTGTATCTTTGGCGTCAACCAGGCCCAGGAGGTACATGACAGGCAGCACTGTAGGCTTCTGGACATACTGTATCTTTGGCGTCAACCAGGCCCAGGGTACATGACAGGCAGCACTGTAGGCTTCTGGACATACTGTATCTTTGGCGTCAACCAGGCCCAGGAGGTGCATGACAGGCAGCACTGTAGGCTTCTGGACATACTGTATCTTTGGCGTCAACCAGGCCCAGGAGGTACATGACAGGCAGTACTGTAGGCTTCTGGACATACTGTATCTTTGGCGTCAACCAGGCCCAGGAGGTACATGACAGGCAGCACTGTAGGCTTCTGGACATACTGTATCTTTGGCGTCAACCAGGCCCAGGAGGTACATGACAGGCAGCACTGTAGGCTTCTGGACATACTGTATCTTTGGCGTCAACCAGGCCCAGGAGGTGCATGACAGGCAGCACTGTAGGCTTCTGACATACTGTATCTTTGGCGTCAACCAGGCCCAGGAGGTGCATGACAGGCAGCACTGTAGGCTTCTGGACATACTGTATCTTTGGCGTCAACCAGGCCCAGGAGGTACATGACAGGCAGCACTGTAGGCTTCTGGACATACTGTATCTTTGGCGTCAACCAGGCCCAGGAGGTACATGACAGGCAGTACTGTAGGCTTCTGGACATACTGTATCTTTGGCGTCAACCAGGCCCAGGAGGTACATGACAGGCAGCACTGTAGGCTTCTGGACATACTGTATCTTTGGCGTCAACCAGGCCCAGGAGGTACATGACAGGCAGTACTGTAGGCTTCTGGACATACTGTATCTTTGGCGTCAACCAGGCCCAGGAGGTACATGACAGGCAGTACTGTAGGCTTCTGGACATACTGTATCTTTGGCGTCAACCAGGCCCAGGAGGTACATGACAGGCAGCACTGTAGGCTTCTGGACATACTGTATCTTTGGCGTCAACCAGGCCCAGGAGGTACATGACAGGCAGTACTGTAGGCTTCTGGACATACTGTATCTTTGGCGCGTCAACCAGGCCCAGGAGGTGCATGACAGGCAGCACTGTAGGCTTCTGGACATACTGTATCTTTGGCGTCAACCAGGCCCAGGAGGTGCATGACAGGCAGTACTGTAGGCTTCTGGACATACTGTATCTTTGGCGTCAACCAGGCCCAGGAGGTACATGACAGGCAGTACTGTAGGCTTCTGGACATACTGTATCTTTGGCGTCAACCAGGCCCAGGAGGTACATGTACATGACAGGCAGTACTGTAGGCTTCTGGACATACTGTATCTTTGGCGTCAACCAGGCCCAGAGGTACATGACAGGCAGCACTGTAGGCTTCTGGACATACTGTATCTTTGGCGTCAACCAGGCCCAGGAGGTGCATGACAGGCAGTACTGTAGCTTCTGGACATACTGTATCTTTGGCGTCAACCAGGCCCAGGAGGTACATGACAGGCAGCACTGTAGGCTTCTGGACATACTGTATCTTTGGCGTCAACCAGGCCCAGGAGGTGCATGACAGGCAGTACTGTAGGCTTCTGGACATACTGTATCTTTGGCGTCAACCAGGCCAGGAGTGCATGACAGGCAGCACTGTAGGCTTCTGGACATACTGTATCTTTGGCGTCAACCAGGCCCAGGAGGTACATGACAGGCAGTACTGTAGGCTTCTGGACATACTGTATCTTTGGCGTCAACCAGGCCCAGGAGGTACATGACAGGCAGTACTGTAGGCTTCTGGACATACTGTATCTTTGGCGTCAACCAGGCCCAGGAGGTACATGACAGGCAGTACTGTAGGCTTCTGGACATACTGTATCTTTGGCGTCAACCAGGCCCAGGAGGTACATGACAGGCAGCACTGTAGGCTTCTGGACATACTGTATCTTTGGCGTCAACCAGGCCCAGGAGGTACATGACAGGCAGCACTGTAGGCTTCTGGACATACTGTATCTTTGGCGTCAACAGGCCCAGGAGGTACATGACAGGCAGCACTGTAGGCTTCTGGACATACTGTATCTTTGGCGTCAACCAGGCCCAGGAGGTACATGACAGGCAGTACTGTAGGCTTCTGGACATACTGTATCTTTGGCGTCAACCAGGCCCAGGAGGTACATGACAGGCAGTACTGTAGGCTTCTGGACATACTGTATCTTTGGCGTCAACCAGGGCCCAGGAGGTACATGACAGGCAGCACTGTAGGCTTCTGGACATACTGTATCTTTGGCGTCAACCAGGCCCAGGAGGTGCATGACAGGCAGTACTGTAGGCTTCTGGACATACTGTATCTTTGGCGTCAACCAGGCCCAGGAGGTACATGACAGGCAGTACTGTAGGCTTCTGGACATACTGTATCTTTGGCGTCAACCAGGCCCAGGAGGTACATGACAGGCAGTACTGTAGGCTTCTGGACATACTGTATCTTTGGCGTCAACCAGGCCCAGGAGGTACATGACAGGCAGTACTGTAGGCTTCTGGACATACTGTATCTTTGGCGTCAACCAGGCCCAGGAGGTACATGACAGGCAGTACTGTAGGCTTTGTGGACATACTGTATCTTTGGCGTCAACCAGGCCCAGGAGGTACATGACAGGCAGTACTGTAGGCTTCTGGACATACTGTATCTTTGGCGTCAACCAGGCCCAGGAGGTACATGACAGGCAGCACTGTAGGCTTCTGGACATACATACTGTATCTTTGGCGTCAACCAGGCCCAGGAGGTACATGACAGGCAGTACTGTAGGCTTCTGGACATACTGTGTATCTTTGGCGTCAACCAGGCCCAGGAGGTGCATGACAGGCAGTACTGTAGGCTTCTGGACATACTGTATCTTTGGCGTCAACCAGGCCCAGGAGGTGCATGACAGGCAGTACTGTAGGCTTCTGGACATACTGTATCTTTGGCGTCAACCAGGCCCAGGAGGTACATGACAGGCAGTACTGTAGGCTTCTGGACATACTGTATCTTTGGCGTCAACCAGGCCCAGGAGGTACATGACAGGCAGTACTGTAGGCTTCTGGACATACTGTATCTTTGGCGTCAACCAGGCCCAGGAGGTACATGACAGGCAGCACTGTAGGCTTCTGGACATACTGTATCTTTGGCGTCAACCAGGCCCAGGAGGTACATGACAGGCAGCACTGTAGGCTTCTGGACATACTGTATCTTTGGCGTCAACCAGGCCCAGGAGGTACATGACAGGCAGCACTGTAGGCTTCTGGACATACTGTATCTTTGGCGTCAACCAGGCCCAGGAGGTACATGACACAGGCAGTACTGTAGGCTTCTGGACATACTGTATCTTTGGCGTCAACCAGGCCCAGGAGGTACATGACAGGCAGTACTGTAGGCTTCTGGACATACTGTATCTTTGGCGTCAACCAGGCCCAGGAGGTGGTACATGACAGGCAGTACTGTAGGCTTCTGGACATACTGTATCTTTGGCGTCAACCAGGCCCAGGAGGTACATGACAGGCAGCACTGTAGGCTTCTGGACATACTGTATCTTTGGCGTCAACCAGGCCCAGGAGGTACATGACAGGCAGCACTGTAGGCTTCTGGACATACTGTATCTTTGGCGTCAACCAGCCCAGGAGGTACATGACAGGCAGCAGCACTGTAGGCTTCTGGACATACTGTATCTTTGGCGTCAACCAGGCCCAGGAGGTACATGACAGGCAGCACTGTAGGCTTCTGGACATACTGTATCTTTGGCGTCAACCAGGCCCAGGAGGTACATGACAGGCAGTACTGTAGGCTTCTGGACATACTGTATCTTTGGCGTCAACCAGGCCCAGGAGGTACATGACAGGCAGTACTGTAGGCTTCTGGACATACTGTATCTTTGGCGTCAACCAGGCCCAGGAGGTACATGACAGGCAGTACTGTAGGCTTCTGGACATACTGTATCTTTGGCGTCAACCAGGCCCAGGAGGTACATGACAGGCAGCACTGTAGGCTTCTGGACATACTGTATCTTTGGCGTCAACCAGGCCCAGGAGGTACATGACAGGCAGCACTGTAGGCTTCTGGACATACTGTATCTTTGGCGTCAACCAGGCCCAGGAGGTACATGACAGGCAGCACTGTAGGCTTCTGGACATACTGTATCTTTGGCGTCAACCAGGCCCAGGAGGTACATGACAGGCAGCACTGTAGGCTTCTGGACATACTGTATCTTTGGCGTCAACCAGGCCCAGGAGGTACATGACAGGCAGCACTGTAGGCTTCTGGACATACTGTATCTTTGGCGTCAACCAGGCCCAGGAGGTACATGACAGGCAGTACTGTAGGCTTCTGGACATACTGTATCTTTGGCGTCAACCAGGCCCAGGAGGTACATGACAGGCAGCACTGTAGGCTTCTGGACATACTGTATCTTTGGCGTCAACCAGGCCCAGGAGGTACATGACAGGCAGCACTGTAGGCTTCTGGACATACTGTATCTTTGGCGTCAACCAGGCCCAGGAGGTGCATGACAGGCAGCACTGTAGGCTTCTGGACATACTGTATCTTTGGCGTCAACCAGGCCCAGGAGGTACATGACAGGCAGCACTGTAGGCTTCTTGACATACTACATCTTTGGCGTCAACCAGGCCCAGGAGGTACATGACAGGCAGCACTGTAGGCTTCTGGACATACTACATCTTTGGCGTCAACCAGGCCAGGAGGTACATGACAGGCAGCACTGTAGGCTTCTGGACATACTACTCTTTGGCGTCAACCAGGCCCAGGAGGTACATGACAGGCAGCACTGTAGGCTTCTGGACATACTGTATCTTTGGCGTCAACCAGGCCCAGGAGGTACATGACAGGCAGTACTGTAGGCTTCTGGACATACTGTATCTTTGGCGTCAACCAGGCCCCAGGGAGGTACATGACAGGCAGCACTGTAGGCTTCTGGACATACTGTATCTTTGGCGTCAACCAGGCCCAGGAGGTACATGACAGGCAGCACTGTAGGCTTCTGGACATACTGTATCTTTGGCGTCAACCAGGCCCAGGAGGTACATGACAGGCAGTACTGTAGGCTTCTGGACATACTGTATCTTTGGCGTCAACCAGGCCCAGGAGGTACATGACAGGCAGCACTGTAGGCTTCTGGACATACTGTATCTTTGGCGTCAACCAGGCCCAGGAGGTACATGACAGGCAGCACTGTAGGCTTCTGGACATACTGTATCTTTGGCGTCAACCAGGCCAGGAGGTACATGACAGGCAGCACTGTAGGCTTCTGGACATACTGTATCTTTGGCGTCAACCAGGCCCAGGAGGTACATGACAGGCAGCACTGTAGGCTTCTGGACATACTGTATCTTGGCGTCAACCAGCCCCAGGAGGTACATGACAGGCAGCACTGTAGGCTTCTGGACATACTGTATCTTTGGCGTCAACCAGGCCCAGGAGGTACATGACAGGCAGCACTGTAGGCTTCTGGACATACTGTATCTTTGGCGTCAACCAGGCCCAGGAGGTACATGACAGGCAGCACTGTAGGCTTCTGGACATACTGTATCTTTGGCGTCAACCAGGCCCAGGAGGTACATGACAGGCAGTACTGTAGGCTTCTGGACATACTGTATCTTTGGCGTCAACCAGGCCCAGGAGGTACATGACAGGCAGTACTGTAGGCTTCTGGACATACTGTATCTTTGGCGTCAACCAGGCCAGGAGGTACATGACAGGCAGTACTGTAGGCTTCTTGACATACTGTATCTTTGGCGTCAACCAGGCCCAGGAGGTACATGACAGGCAGTACTGTAGGCTTCTTGACATACTGTATCTTTGGCGTCAACCAGGCCCAGGAGGTACATGACAGGCAGTACTGTAGGCTTCTTGGACATACTGTATCTTTGGCGTCAACCAGGCCCAGGAGGTACATGACAGGCAGTACTGTAGGCTTCTTGACATACTGTATCTTTGGCGTCAACCAGGCCCAGAGGTACATGACAGGCAGCACTGTAGGCTTCTTGACATACTGTATCTTTGGCGTCAACCAGGCCCAGGAGGTACATGACAGGCAGTACTGTAGGCTTCTTGACATACTGTATCTTTGGCGTCAACCAGGCCCAGGAGGTACATGACAGGCAGCACTGTAGGCTTCTGGACATACTGTATCTTTGGCGTCAACCAGGCCCAGGAGGTACATGACAGGCAGCACTGTAGGCTTCTTGACATACTGTATCTTTGGCGTCAACCAGGCCCAGGAGGTACATGACAGGCAGCACTGTAGGCTTCTTGACATACTGTATCTTTGGCGTCAACCAGGCCCAGGAGGTACATGACAGGCAGCACTGTAGGCTTCTTGACATACTGTATCTTTGGCGTCAACCAGGCCCAGGAGGTACATGACAGGCAGCACTGTAGGCTTCTGGACATACTGTATCTTTGGCGTCAACCAGGCCCAGGAGGAGGTACATGACAGGCAGCACTGTAGGCTTCTTGACATACTGTATCTTTGGCGTCAACCAGGCCCAGGAGGTACATGACAGGCAGCACTGTAGGCTTCTTGACATACTACATCTTTGGCGTCAACCAGGCCCAGGAGGTACATGACAGGCAGCACTGTAGGCTTCTGACATACTGTATCTTTGGCGTCAACCAGGCCCAGGAGGTACATGACAGGCAGCACTGTAGGCTTCTGGACATACTACATCTTTGGCGTCAACCAGGCCCAGGAGGTACATGACAGGCAGCACTGTAGGCTTCTGGACATACTACATCTTTGGCGTCAACCAGGCCCAGGAGGTACATGACAGGCAGTACTGTAGGCTTCTGGACATACTACTATCTTTGGCGTCAACCAGGCCCCAGGAGGTACATGACAGGCAGCACTGTAGGCTTCTGGACATACTGTATCTTTGGCGTCAACCAGGCCCAGGAGGTACATGACAGGCAGCACTGTAGGCTTCTGGACATACTACATCTTTGGCGTCAACCAGGCCCAGGAGGTACATGACAGGCAGCACTGTAGGCTTCTGGACATACTGTATCTTTGGCGTCAACCAGGCCCAGGAGGTACATGACAGGCAGCACTGTAGGCTTCTGGACATACTACATCTTTGGCGTCAACCAGCCCAGGAGGTACATGACAGGCAGCACTGTAGGCTTCTGGACATACTACATCTTTGGCGTCAACCAGGCCCAGGAGGTACATGACAGGCAGTACTGTAGGCTTCTGGACATACTACATCTTTGGCGTCAACCAGGCCCAGGAGGTACATGACAGGCAGCACTGTAGGCTTCTGACATACTACATCTTTGGCAACCAGGCCCAGGAGGTACATGACAGGCAGCACTGTAGGCTTCTGGACATACTACATCTTTGGCGTCAACCAGGCCCAGGAGGTACATGACAGGCAGTACTGTAGGCTTCTTGACATACTATATCTTTGGCGTCAACCAGGCCCAGGAGGTACATGACAGGCAGCACTGTAGGCTTCTGGACATACTACATCTTTGGCGTCAACCAGGCCCAGGAGGTACATGACAGGCAGCACTGTAGGCTTCTGGACATACTACATCTTTGGCGTCAACCAGGCCCAGGAGGTACATGACAGGCAGCACTGTAGGCTTCTGGACATACTACATCTTTGGCGTCAACCAGGCCCAGGAGGTACATGACAGGCAGCACTGTAGGCTTCTGGACATACTACATCTTTGGCGTCAACCAGGCCCAGGAGGTACATGACAGGCAGCACTGTAGGCTTCTGGACATACTACATCTTTGGCGTCAACCAGGCCCAGGAGGTACATGACAGGCAGCACTGTAGGCTTCTGGACATACTACATCTTTGGCGTCAACCAGGCCCAGGAGGTACATGACAGGCAGCACTGTAGGCTTCTGGACATACATACATCTTTGGCGTCAACCAGGCCCAGGAGGTACATGACAGGCAGCACTGTAGGCTTCTGGACATACTACATCTTTGCGTCAACCAGGCCCAGGAGGTACATGACAGGCAGCACTGTAGGCTTCTGGACATACTGTATCTTTGGCGTCAACCAGGCCCAGGAGGTACATGACAGGCAGCACTGTAGGCTTCTGGACATACTGTATCTTTGGCGTCAACCAGGCCCAGGAGGTACATGACAGGCAGCACTGTAGGCTTCTGGACATACTACATCTTTGGCGTCAACCAGGCCCAGGAGGTACATGACAGGCAGCACTGTAGGCTTCTGGACATACTACACATCTTTGGCGTCAACCAGGCCCAGGAGGTACATGACAGGCAGCACTGTAGGCTTCTTGACATACTACATACTCTTTGGCGTCAACCAGCCCAGGAGGTACATGACAGGCAGCACTGTAGGCTTCTGGACTGGACATACTACATCTTTGGCGTCAACCAGGCCCAGGAGGTACATGACAGGCAGCACTGTAGGCTTCTGGACATACTACATCTTTGGCGTCAACCAGGCCCAGGAGGTACATGACAGGCAGCACTGTAGGCTTCTGGACATACTACATCTTTGGCGTCAACCAGGCCCAGGAGGTACATGACAGGCAGCACTGTAGGCTTCTGGACATACTACATATCTTTGGCGTCAACCAGGCCCAGGAGGTACATGACAGGCAGCACTGTAGGCTTCTTGACATACGATATCTTTGGCGTCAACCAGGCCCAGGAGGTACATGACAGGCAGCACTGTAGGCTTCTTGACATACTATATATCTTTGGCGTCAACCAGGCCCAGGAGGTACATGACAGGCAGCACTGTAGGCTTCTTGACATACTATATCTTTTTTTCGTCAACCAGGCCCCAGGAGGTACATGACAGGCAGCACTGTAGGCTTCTTGACATACTACATCTTTGGCGTCAACCAGGCCCAGGAGGTACATGACAGGCAGCACTGTAGGCTTCTGACACATACTACATCTTTGGCGTCAACCAGGCCCAGGAGGTACATGACAGGCAGCACTGTAGGCTTCTTGACATACTATATCTTTGGCGTCAACCAGGCCCAGAGGTACAGACACCTGCAGCGTTGGTTGGAAACTTACACTACACTCTCAAAGATTCATCAGCTAAGTGCATGAAAATCAACTATGCGGTGCAGTGTTCTAACTAGACCCCACAGCTCACTGAACACTGAGTAGCAGACAACAAGAGTTGCAAAATGTCTTAATAAATGCTGCAATTCTCTCTCTCTCTCTCTCTCTCTCTCTCTCTCTCTCTCTCTCCTCATCCATGCCATTCATTCTGGTCCCCCGTCCCGCCGCAGCCCCGGCACAGGCAATCCGCAGGTGAGCAGTCAATGTCAAGTCGTCATGAAGCAACCCTCCAACGGAGACCCTGCATTGCAGCCGAGTCCTTTCGGTAGCGTTCAGTGTTGCCTGGTCTGATCCAACATACGCCGCACACCAACTACTCTGTCCGTTACTGACAACAATTTTGCTTAGTCGCCGAGCCGGCGTGTGAGCGCTGTCCCCGGAGGGCGCCACCACACCTGTCCAGCTACAGTGCCAGTGAATTGTCCCATGCCCGTGACCCTGACAGAATCAGACCACGGTTATAGACGTTGAGGGGCAATCGACACTGAGACCAACATGAGAGGACGGCATGAAGAGCTACGGAATATGAGATTTTGTTTTTAAATTGCTGATTAATTAGAATGATGAAGATGATGCTGGGGATTTCCATTTTGGAGTGAAAGTGCATGACAAGGACGTAGACTACTCTGCGCCTATCTTCATAACATACATCAGATTCAACCATGCCAGAGAGACACAAACATCTGCGATATTGGTCAGGAACTTAACAATACTTTGAGAGACGCGTCTATTAGGTAGATGATACTCGATAGTGTGGTCCCAGTCGTCCCGATGGAGCCCATATCAATCCAGTTCTTGGTTGGAGCCGGTCGGACTGAAACTAAAATGACTCTTCAGGGAATCGATCCAACGACCTCTCAGCTGCTAGACACTTTCGCCAGCGGCTGGTCCCAGACAAGTCTTCACGCACATATTTGAGCTAACATACCAAGGATGTTCCGGCGTTTTTGAAAATGTGACGAACAAAGAGACAAAGATCCGATACAGTTGGCATGATGATAACTCTTTAGTTTCAGTTTCATCAAGGAGGCGTCACTGCATGCGGACTAGTCCATATACGCTACACCACATCCGCTAAGTTTTAAGACCACACTACGCATGGTTTTTAAGCTGGTGGATAAATGAATTAACAACTAAAATGAGAGAATTGAAGAAGAGGGTCTCGTGGCTACGAACTTACCAGATATCTGACCTATGCATTAGCCCAGTACGCTAGTCAGACCTTGAGTACCTAACTGACTTTGTTTTTTTTTTTTCAGTTCATTTTCATTTCTATTTTTTATTTATTTATTTTTTTTCGTATGTGAGTGTAGTGAATGTACACATGTGTGTGTATGGATGTGTGGGCAGGGTCCATGTGTGTGCGTGTGCGCATGTGTGTGTATGTGTGTGCGCATGCGTGTGTGCGCGTTTGTGTGTGTGTATGTGTATGTGTGCATTCAAGAACAATATTCTCTACATGCTTTCTAGAAGGTTAGCATTCTGTTAAAGCGTTCACCTAAATAGCGATGGTTCTTAGTTGATTCAATTGGTATTCCATTGAAGGAAACTGGTGAGGGTATCTGTCCTGATGTCTTGTTGTTGAGAGTGCAGACTAATGTCTGGGCTTTTGTGGGGTTGATGGACGATCCAGTTTCTTGACACCACTGAGCAATGTTTCTCAACTGCTTTCGTTCTTTCTTGGGTATTCTTGGATGCTTTGTAGATCAGACCGTCATCTGCTAGTGTCAACACTCGAGCAATTCCGTTTCTGTTGAGGTCTGCAGAAAGTTTAGGACTGTAAAGCCCAGGATTTGGGGATGGGTTTATTGACGTTTTCCTGTTTTCCCAATCTGCTAGTCTGTCACAGTCATGGCAAAACCCACAGTACATGAATGGAGGATGATTCGTTTACTGATAATCAACAAAGACAACCGATTTTTTTTTAGCATATAATTGTCAAGCAGAAGTTGAGGCAGATCTAAAATTTAATGCCGTTGCGATGATAACCGAATCTTTAATGAATTTTAAAATTGAAAATAGGTCTGTCAGGACGTGGCCTTTGAAAACATACTACGGCCATCAACATTTCGAAGCGACGAGCGACGGCGGAGTTAAAAAAAAAAAAAAAAAGGTGTTGATCTCAAACGGCTCAGACTGTCTGTAAACGGTACACATTGGTAAGGTGGGCTCGCTTTTGCCGTGCACATGTCTTGATCGTCAACATGGAGGCCGGATCAGTTCTCAATGTCTTTTTTCTATTTAGTTGTTTTTTTTTGCGATGTTTCATCCCAAGGAGATGGTGTGCTTGGATTGGATGTGGGGGGGGGGGGGGGGGGGGGGGGGGGGGGGGGGGACTGTTTGTGTGGGTTGATGTTATTGTTGTTGTAGTTGTCGCTGTTTCCATCATCATTACCGTCAAAGGTTTATTGTCATCATCATTCTTCTTGTTATCGTTGTTACTACCTCCATCACCGTCATCAATTCATTCATCTATCCATCTATTTATTGATTGAGTGATCGATTGATCGATTTATGCTATTTACATTTTTTATGCCATTTGTTTATTTGTTTAATTGTATTACTCATTGCTTTGTTTGCTTTTTTAAAAAAAATCTATTTACTGATCTATTTATGTATTTACTTATGTATGTATGTATGTATGTATGTATGTATGTATGTATGTATGTATCAACAAGAAGAAGTACAGTCATGTATGCATGTATTTACTTATTCATTTATCTATTCTGTTTAAAAAAAAAAAAAACTGAGGTGAGAATTGAATGGAGAGGAATGGCTGATCTTGTCAGAACTGCCTGGGGTGATTTGCCCTTGGGGGTGGATAGAATTCAGGTCACACGGAGAGCACGAATATTTACACACACGCACGCGCACGCACGCACGCACGCACGCACACACACACACACACACACACACACACACACACACACACACACACACACACGCAGATAGACAGAAACAGAGAGAGAGAGAGAAGAGGATTTTTCTGACAGAAACTTGCAGTGGGCGGGTGGGCACAGTGCTGACTTCGTACGTAGAGAGCTACTGGCATCTTGACAAACGATTATCCATCGTGCGCGTGATTCCAGACTTTTGTTCCAGAAACACTAGAACGTTGCACCATGCGTCATAGGCTTGGCTGAGGAAGGTGAACAGCGTTTGGGTGATGATATGTTGCAACAGCTCATTCAAAAAAAAAAAGTTATTGATGTCAATATCATGCCTGTCATTTTATGGATTGGGGTGGAAAATAATCATGTGTTATATACCTGAAAAATCACTGAGGATATTTTTGTGACAGCTTCAGAATTTTAAAAAAAAAAGGGGGGTGAAGGCGTTTGGATAATATACATTTTTTAAAGACAGATGGAAAAGTGTGCACAGTTCTGTCTGAACACAGTATTAAACCTAAGCATGGTAAGGTAAGGTAATATTGCTTATAGCCCAGCCGACCGCAAAGGGCCACATCAGGGCTGACTTCAGCATGATGTGCAAAATGTAATTGTGTATTATCACTCCGCTTTGTGAGAACTCCTGACTGTACTTCTTCTTGTTGACGTTGTTGTTTTCGTCGCTGTTTTTGTCGTTGTTATTGTTGCTGTTGTTGTTTTTGTTATTGCAGTTCTTGTTGTTGCTGTTGCTGTTGTTGTTGTTGTTGTTGATGTTGTTGTTGTATCCCTGGCAAAACTTTTAGGTGCAGTTGTTGCGTTGTGTTTTGTATTTGTTAGTTTCTTCTTCTTGGTCTTAATCTTTCTCTTTCGTTTCTTCTTCTTCTTCTTTCTTCTTCTTCTTCTTCTTCTTCTTCTCTTCCCCCCCTCCTCCTCCTCCTTGTTGTTGTTGTTGTTGTTGTTGTTGTTTTTCTTCTTCTTCTTGTTCCTCTTCTTCTTCTTCTTCTTCTTTCTTCTTCTTCTCCTCCTCCCCCTCTCATCCTCCTTCTTCGTCTTCTTCTTCTCCTCCTCCTCCTCCTCCTCCTCCTCCTCCTCCTTCTCCTCCTCCACATTCTTCTTCTTCTTTGCTGGGTTATCCCCCCCCCCCCCCGCAACCCCCCCCCCCCCCCCCCCTTCCCTCACTGCACCCATGCTCCGTAGTAGTCTCTGTGGTGACAACCCTGACAGGGCCCCTTTGTGAACCGTCTCGCTGTCATGAAACAGAAACTGTCACGGAACACCCTTTAACGCCAACGATACTGAGGCTGAACACCTGCAAGCGACAACTCATCAGTCAACACCCATTCTGCCCTAGTCACCGCCAGACTGGGAGGAGAAAAAGAAGCGTCTCATTACCTGAAACTCGACAATCTTGACACCATCTTTACCAGATCAAAATGAAAACGTCTGATTACCCCAAACTCGACGATTTTAGCACAATCTTTACCAGGTCAGAAAATGTAGGGTAGCAGGTGGCAAAGGCTATACACACACACACACACACACACACACACACACACACACACACACATATATACACATGCGTATAAATGCACACACACACACACACACACACACACAGAGATATATATATATATATATATATATATATATATATGTACACACACAGATATATATATATATATATATATATATATATATATATGTGTGTGTGTGTGTGTGTGTGTGTGTGTGTGTGTGTGTGTAAAAAGAATCCACGTTAAAAAAAAAACTGTTGAAAAAAAAAAAGCAGAGAAAAATCTTCTACACATGGACCTGTCGGCCTCCTGGGTAGGACTCAACCTCTCGATCAAGAGAATCTTAAACGGGGCGGGTAACGAACGGTAGACAGTCAATAACAAACAAGTAGGGTAACTCTAGCTCCCATGATGAAATAATTACAGGCCCACAACTCCAAACGAACACTGTTTACAACATCGAATCACCTAGCAGATATGACAGCACAGAGCACACAGAACAAGCAAGGAGACATCCCCGACATAAAGGATGTTCCAAGCTCGCCCATATATACCCTGTACCTGACACATCTATACAGCATCAGCAACAACGTTAGAAATGAACAAATTCAGATTAACAATACTTTGAGACTAGCTGTGTTCATTTCTCCAGAAGTTGTTGCTGTGTAGACGTGTCGGGTACAAGGTATGTGGGCAAGCCGGGAACATCCTATTATTGTGGGATGTGTCTCTGTTTGTTCTGTGTGCTGCTCTGTGCTGTTCTGTCTGCTGGGCGATTCGGTGTCGTCAACAGCATTTGTTTGGAGTTATGGGCCTATAATTATTTCATCATG
Source organism: Conus betulinus (assembly GCA_016801955.1). NCBI lineage: Eukaryota > Metazoa > Mollusca > Gastropoda > Neogastropoda > Conidae > Conus > Conus betulinus. The sequence goes on along the minus strand of JADBJO010000002.1, from coordinate 48,015 downwards.
GGGGCAAGAGTTACCTTACTTGTATCTTATTCTCGATCAAAGATACGTGGCCGTTTCCCACCCAGAATACCTAATCCTAAAAGTTGTTCTCCTCGGAGTTGCCATCTATGCAGACTCCACCAGTCGTCTCGTAGTTCTTCGGATTTGACTTTAAACCGTAACGTCGTTTATCAGCGCATGCGTTAACAATCTTGCAAGCACGTAAAATCCCACATTTGGAGAAGAGTGGATCATTGTGTGCCGGACAGAGAGAGAGAGAGAGAGAGAGAGAGAGAGAGAGAGAGAGAGAGAGAGAGAGAGAGAGAGAGAGAGATTCATTCACACTCTAAAGTCAGTCAACATAGATGTACACGACACACCTTGACATCGGCAGAACACCTTTATTCTCCTGTCATCCACCTGGCCGAGAGAGAGAGAGAGAGAGAGAGAGAGAGAGAGAGAGAGAGAGAGAGAGAGAGACGAGGGCAGTATAGCGGACGAGGTGGGGGTGGGGGTAGGGAGATGGGGGTAGGGGTGGGATAGAAAAAAAAAAAAAAAAAGACAGATGGAGAAAGAGACGAAGCCAGTCCAAAAATGTTCTCACCTCCAGTGCCTGTGCTTTCTGCACTGTTCCTCTGCACATTGTTTTGACCAGCGGGCACGGGCAAATGGTAGGAACTAGCTGACCAACCCAGCAGAGTGATTTGATTATCGCCCACCCCTAAGCCACCCCCACCCCCACCCCTCAAAACTCCTCCCTCCTGCCCCCGTCCCCACCTCCTCAACCATCCTACACCTGGGCCAATGGATCTTTTTCTCTCAGGCTCTTTTACTCTCAGACAAAAATAGTGAAAACCGTTAGTTTGGATTGCGTGAGTCTCAAGTACACGTTGTTCAGAAACCGAAGTCGGAATAGTATGAAAGCGTTCTAGCGTAAAAATCCAACAATAACCGTTTTGGCTGAAAAACAAACAAACAAACAAACAAAAAAAAAAAACCGTCAACAACAAAAAAGCAAAAACAAAAAAATCTTAAATAAATGTTCGCAAACCGCAAAAAAAAAACAACCCCAAAACCCCAAACAAACAAACAAAAACAAAACAAAAAAGGTGTACGAACGATTCACAAGACAAAACACGACGCGTTTTGACCTCTTCGGCCATCTTCACGCAAGATACAAAGCAATAAGAACAACGTTAATGAACGAGCAATCACTTATCTTCAATGACTTCAGCGCAAGAGAAATGCGTCGTGTTTTGTCTAGTAATTCGTTTGTTCACGTTTTTTGTTTTGTTTTATTTTGTTTTTGTTTTTTGGTTGTTTTTTTTTTGTTTTGCTGTTCGCTAGCAATTATTTAAGATTTGTTTAGATTTCCGCCTGCAGTCGTCTCACTTTGCAACAAAAACAAAAACAAAAATCGTTGCCGAATCAGAGATGCAGAAGGGAAGGAGAGGTATTACCTTCGTCTAGTCAGAGATCTATGGCGCATATTGGAGGCATTCACCACTTCCTGTCGATCTGACTGGCTTTTTTTTTTTTTTTTTTTTTTTTTTTTAAATTTTTTTAAAGCTCCTGTTCACGGATGGGCTATCTCTTTGCCACACTCCCCTGCTGGCAGCGTTAAAACCGGTCACGTTTGAAGGGTGGTTTGAAGGTAGGTAGAGGCTACGTGCAGGCCACAAGCTGCCCTCACTAATTAGTGGATGATAATACACTGGTATGTGAGTGGTAAGTGGAGCGGGCGGCCCACCTGACTGAACACTTCTCTCACGGTGACTATGGTGCCCGGAATTAGTTAGTGACCTGCGTAAGCTGAGGGCACTCCAAGAAAGACAAAAACCGTGAAAAAAAAAAAAAAAAAAAAAAAAAAAAAACAAGATTAGATACGTATTTTCTCCCATCTTCGCCATTGCTGGAATCCATCCACAAACTTATAAGGAGAAACAAACAAGAAAGCCACTCTTCCTAACAATGCGTGCTGTTGGAAAGGTGCTGCTTTCTGCCTGCTGTACAGCGTATGTGCACCCCCCCCCCCCCCCCCCCCACACACACACACACCACTCCCCTGGCTAATAGCGGTACCATATCATTACAGCAGTCCCAAATAGAGCATTTGGTTTTATCTTCGGTACTCTTGTCGTTGAATCACAAATGTCTTGAATGTAATCAAAATGAATGCGCTGAGTACGGAATCCACCACTAAGAAAGGATTAGTTCAAAGAAAAAAAAAAACCATTTCTGTGATTAAACTCAGTAGTGCACCCTCCCCCACCTGATGGAGACCATGGTGTTTTCTGCTTGACGCGCGTTCTGCGAGTCCCGGGTCAGTGCCTCTAGTCACTGTGTGTGTGTGTGTGTGTGTGTGTGTGTGTGTGTGTGTGTGTGTGTGCGTGCGTGCGTGCGTGCGTGCGTGCGTGTGTGTGTGTGTGTGTGTGTGTGTGTGTGTGTGTGTGTGTGTGTGTGTGTGTGTGTGTGTGAGAGAGAGAGAGAGAGAGAGAGAGAGAGAGAGAGAGAGAGAGAGAGCGGAATGCGGTAATAAAACGTCATCTTCCGGTGTGTGTGGGATTTTGCCGAAGACGCACTAGCTGTGACCGACAACACGTACCGTGCGCGCGGCTGTAGGAAAGAACGAATGGACTAGACCCGCAAGGGAGTGTGCCTTGCTGTTAGCTTAGAGTCAGGGCCCACAAGCATAAAGCAAGCTCAGTTTGATATTAAGGAAGCTGAAACCGCAGTGAATTCGCGGAGCATTCAAACAAAAAATATCAAGCTGACGACCAGTTTTTTACTTCTTGGCAGCTTCATACAGCTTCATTGCGATGGTTCGACAGAGTGTCAAACACCGACCTGTGGACGAGGGGAAACCAACAGCCAATGGACGTCCAGGTCAGGAAGAGAAAGTGGCGATGGGTCGGCCACACACTGCGGAAGGAACCCTCTAACATCAACATCACCAGGCAGGCGCGCTCGACTGGAACCCGCAGGGCAAGAGGAAGCGAGGGCACCCAAAGCAGCCTGGAGGAGGAGCTTGCTAAACGAGCTGAGAGCCTCCAGCCTGACCTGGGGCGGGGGGGGGGGGGGGGGGGGGGGATCAAGACCTGTGCCAGGGACAGACGGAGGTGGAAGGTTGCTGTTGAGGCCCTATGCTTCTCAAGGAGCGAAGAGGACTAAGTAATAGCAAGTTCAAACTTCACACACGCACAGGGTATTTTCGCATACCCGGGCACGCTTTGATATAACGCTGCCTCCAGCAGTTACTAGACGATTTGTTTTTTCTTTCTTTTTCTTTGAAGTACAGTTGAGGCTCCTTTCTTGCTTGAACCTCATACTCCACTGCGGTAGGTGCCGTGATGTCACTCAGCGTCTTAGCACTGGGGATCAAAATAGGCGCGGGAAAAAAACGGAGATGTCTGAGATCGCATACCTCAAGAGCAGAAATGAACTTTTGATGCTTAGTTTTTTTGTTTTTTTTTTGTTTTTTTTTTTAATCCGCTCATGATTCATTTGTACACATCGATTATTGTTTTTTTTTTTTTTTTTTTTTTTTTTTTTTTTTTTTACTTCGCGTGACTCAGCCTATGTTGAGACTTGCTCACGGACTGGGACTTCAAAAGTTACAGGACAAACCAGTGTGTGTGTGTGTGTGTGTGTGTGTGTGTGACATACATTTCCCCTGATTTTTAATCTTCTCTGTTTCTTCTTTCTCCTCCGTCTCTTCCCTCCCCCCCCCCCCCCCCCCCCCCCCCCCCCCCCCCCCCTTTAAAAAAAAAATCTTTGCCATGTCATTAATGTAACGATGGAGAAATGGTTAGCCTGCACTTGTTTTGTCCAACTTCTAAATTGAAAACATCACTCAGGTGGACACAGAGCTATAGTCCAGATCCACGGCAGATGATCTCTATATCACGCTTTGCAGACGCAAATGGGTTTAAAGAAAAGTATCCATTTGAATTGAACATCCCAGAATGAACGACTGCAGGGGAACTATGTGTAGTGACATTAAAAAAAAAAACCAAACAAACAAAAAAAAAAAAATAACCAATCATTTTAAGGCTGTAACACGAAAAGAATGCTGGTGTGGGGTTTAATAAAGACTGTAACACGAAAAGAATGCTGGTGTGGGGGGTTAATAAAGACTGTAACACGAAAAGAATGCTGGTGTGGGGGTTAATAAAGACTGTAACACGAAAAGAATGCTGTGTGTGGGGGTTTAATAAAGACTGTAACACGAAAAGAATGCTGGTGTGGGGGGTTAATAAAGACTGTAACACGAAAAGAATGCTGGTGTGGGGGTTAATAAAGACTGTAACACGAAAACAATGTTGGTGTGGGGGTTAATAAAGACTGTAACACGAAAAGAATGCTGGTGTGGGGGTTTAATAAAAGACTGTAACACGAAAAAAGAATGTTGTGTGTGGGGTTAATAAAGACTGTAATAAAGAATGCTGGTGTGGGGGTTTAATAAAGACTGTAACACGAAACAATGTTGGTGTGGGGGTTAATAAAGACTGTAACACGAAAAGAATGCTGGCTTGTGGGGTTTAATAAGGACTGTAACACGAAAAGAATGCTGGTGTGGGGGGTTAATAAAGGCTGTAACACGAAAAGAATGCTGGTGTGGGGGGGTTATAAAGACTGTAACACGAAAAGAATGCTGGTGTGGGGGGGTTAATAAAGACTGTAACACGAAAACAATGTTGGTGTGGGGGTTAATAAAGACTGTAACACACGAAAGAATGCTGGTGTGGGGGGGTTTAATAAAGACTGTAACACGAAAACAATGTTGGTGGTGGGGGGTTAATAAAGACTGTAACACGAAAAGAAAGCTGGTGTGGGGGTTTAATAAAGACTGTAACACGAAAAAAAAATGTTGGTGTGGGGGTTAATAAAGACTGTAACACGAAAAGAATGCTGGTGTGGGGGTTTAATAAAGACTGTAACACGAAAAGAAAGCTGGTGTGGGGGGTTAATAAAGACTGTAACACGAAAACAATGTTGGTGTGGGGGTTAATAAAGACTGTAACACGAAAAGAATGCTGGTGTGGGGGGTTAATAAAGGCTGTAACACACGAAAAGAATGCTGGTGTGGGGGGTTAATAAAGACTGTAACACGAAAAGAATGCTGGTGTGGGGGGTTAATCCACCTTCTGTGGTAAGGACGACGATAAATAAAAGTAAAAAAAAAAAAAAAAAAAAAAAAAAGAAAAATGACATCAAACCATTTGACATTATCGCTTACGTCATGTTTGTGGAACCTTGCTGTATTTTTTTTTTCTCTGTGAAGCAGGTTCAAAACTATAACAATGAAGAAGGATCCAGGATCTATTGTTTGATTCGTATTTCTTAGCATTGAACTGCCCCCAAATTCAATGAGTTCGTCTTTGTGCCAAGAGTCCATCTTTTGACGAAGGTGGGCTAACACAAGTTCAGCAGTTTGGCATACTCTTGCAAACCGGAAAAAAAAAAAAAAAAAAAACAAAAACAAAAAAAACACGAACTAGATAACAAAGTTTAAAACATTACTTCTGTGGAGCAG
>JADBJO010000002.1:22500-27500 GCA_016801955.1 Conus betulinus | reverse complement strand
TTCTCTTTCCCCTCTCCGCATTTTCTTTCGTTCTTCACCCTCTTACACCTATCTTTTCCTCTTCCTCATCTTCTTCCCTTCTTCCTCGTCTTCTTCCTTCTTCCCCTTTTTCATCCGTCCCCTCACACCTCTTTCTTCTTTCCTTCTTCTTCCTCCTCCTCTTCCTACTTTTTTTCTTTTCTCATCTTCTCCCCTTCTTCTTCTTCTTCTTCTTCTTCTTCTCCTTCTCCTTCTCTTCTTCTTCTCTTCTCTTCTTCTTCTTCTTCTTCTTCTTCTTCTCTTCTTCTTCTTCCTCTTCTTCTTCTTCTTCTTCTTCTCCTTCTTCCTTCTCTCTTTCTCCTTCTCTTCTTCTTCTTCTTCTTTCTTCTTCTTCTTCTTCTTCTTCTTCTTCTTCTTCTTCTTCTTCTTCTTCTTCTTCTTCTTCCTCCTTCTTTATTCTTCTCCTTCCTCTTCTTCTCCTTCTTCTTCTCTCTTCTTCTTCTCCTTCTTCTTCTTCTTCTTCTTCTTCTTCTTCTTCTTCTTCTTCTTCTTCCTCTTCTCCTTCTTCTTCTTCTTCTTCTTCTTCTTCTTCTTCTTCTTCTTCTTCTTCTTCTTCTTCTTGTCGTTGTTGTTTTTGTTCTTGTATTGTTGTTCTTGTTGATGTTGTTCTTCTTCTTCCTTCCTTCCTTCCTTCCTTCCTTCCTTAGTTCATCCTCTTCCTTCTCCTTTTTCTTCTGCTCCCTCTCCCCACTTGTTCTTTCCGTCTCTTCTTCCTCCTCCTTCTTCTCTCTCCCCCCCCCCCCCCCCCCCTCCCCTCTCTTTCCTCCTGTCTCTTTTCTGTTTCTCTCCTCCTCTTCTCATTATTCTCTGATTAGTGTCTGTCTGTCTGTCTGTTTGTCTGTCTGTCTGCGCCCAGTTCATTTTCATAGTGACCCCTGTGTGAGGTCAGGCCGTTGGTTTTCTTGTCCCTTCCTTTTTCCCGACATACACCAAAGGAATAACAACAACAACAACAACAAACAACAGCAACAATAATAATAATGATAATAATAATGATGATGATGATGATGATGATGATGATAATAATATTAATAATCGTAATAATAATAATAATAATAATGATAGTAATAATAATAATAATGCATACTTATGTAGCGCCTATTCTCGGCTAGAGACCAAGTTCTAAGCGCTTTACAATCCACACTCGTTTCCACAAAGGGCTGCCTACCTGGGTAGTACCGACTGAAGAGCTGCCAGCTGGCGCTTCATTTAGTCGTTTCCCGTTTCGTTCAGTCAATGTCGTTCAATATTGTTCACTCAATATCCTCACTTTCTTGATTCTTTCCATTTCTCACGCAAGGTGCGTGCTATGTGTAATGTGTCATCCATACCAACGGCCAAAACTGACCTTCTCTTCCGAAAGTTGGTGATGGAATTGTACGTGTGTGTGCAAGATGTTATGCGTGCGTTCACACACGGAACCTCGGTTTATAGTCTCATTCGAAGGACTGTATGGGGAATGGAGTCAGAACCAATGTTAACTCCGAGGGAAAAATCCTCCTGTACCGAAACGGCCTGGCGGAGATTTCAACCCGCGCGACCCCAAGATCACGAGTCCGGCGCTCCACCAACTGAGCTATTCCGGCCCCCGGAAGAAAAAAAAAAGCGAGCCTGTTGGGTGACGGTGATAACTACTACAGCTCTTCCTTTGTTAGAATGAAGTGATCACAGCACAATGAAAGTATCAGCGCACCACATATCAGTACAAACAATAAACCCAGACATTTTGTATCACACGCCTACACACACTAAGACTATCAAGCCAATGTCCGTCAGTTGTCATTGTGAGTCAATGAATCAGAAAGAAAAAAAAAAAGGCAGTCGGGGAAAAAGAGATGGAGGATGGAGGTTCGCTCACTTAACAAGAAAAAGAAAGAAAAAAAAAAAAACGGAAAAAAAGAAAGGTGGGGGAAAACAAAAATGGAGGTTGGAGGGGACAGAAAGATAGCTCTTTTTATCAATCCAAAGTCGTCACTACTTTTGGTGCGCGCGAGGAGGAAAAAAAATGGTAGACTACAATTAAGGCAGATCTCTCTCTCTCTCTCTCTCTCTCTCTCTCTCTCTTCTCTCTCTCTCTCTCTCTCATTTTTCTTTTCTTTCTTTCTTTCTTTCTTTCTTTTCTTCCTTCCTTCAATCTTTTTTTTTCTTTTTGTCCTTCTTAATCTTTGACACTTAATACCACAAACGCGCCATACATCTGGCTTGTATTGAAGACGAATGGGATTTTAACATAAAGAAGCTGAGCTTGAAGCCACAGAGTTTAAACCTGGTCTCTGGTTTTACTCGTGGTCTCTGTTATTTGTAAACAGTAATGCTTAACGACGAGGTACATGATTGGCTGGATTCTGTAAACTTTGCTGTGACTGGTACAGACAGCGAACAGAATAGACAATGTTTTGAAATCTTCAAGAGAGGTAAATCTGTGTTAGGGCTCGCATTCACCGAGAGTGACTCTTCTGATTTCATGGGACAAATACCGCTGTTGGGCATGCTCTAAGCAATGTATTGCACCATCAGTCAACTCAACAGTTCAATCAGAGAAAGAAACAAGATGCAAAGCATATAAACGTACTCCCAGTACAGTGACAAAGAGGGAGACAATTTCCAGTTAGTGGAAGAAAAACTCGAGAGTGCGGTGGTTATTCCCCTTATTGGACTTGATTTTTTTAATTTATCATTTATATCCGTTAGTAACGGCTATTCTAGTAAAATAAAACGTTGAGCATCATCCGTGACCTATAGTGAACATACCTACAAATTTTCAAAAAGATCGGCTTCGAAGTTTTGTCTGGAGCATGTGGAACATATTTTGACCACGGACAGACAGACAGACAGACAGACAGACACACACACACACACACACACACACACACACACACACACACACACACACACACACACACACACACACACACACACACTCACAGAGCATTTCTTCGTTCCCATTGTAAAGTACTCCCCCTGTTGTATAAGAACTGGGAGCACAAAAACGACACAAAACATGGGTGTGAAATGGGTCTTCTGTAATGCCGATAGTCAATATCCTGATCGTTGTCTCCTTTTGTGCTCTTTCAATCAAATATTCGACTCACTAGATCTATTTGCTTAACCCAGGATCTGAGGAGAGATAACTCTATTTGCCATAGAAAGACTGGTGGGGCGTTATCTTCCCTTTGTTTTCGGGACAGATCTATTCTATCCTGTTTGATCATTCAGATCATGACCTTCTGTCCCGCGGCAGTCTGGCTGAGTCGAGTTTCCATCGTGGCTTTTTTATGTTGGGAGGAAAAAGAACCTGCCGGAGCCCATCGCCTTCCCAAACTCCGCATAACGATGATCTAGGATCGACCATCTGGTGGGAGGTGGTACTAAACATAAAACTCGTAGCACCATCCGGGACGCGAGCTCCGGATCGAAGATCTTTTGTTTACAGATATTGGCGTTTTCAGCACCCGACCTACAGGGTCGGCCAGTATCCCTATGTTCAGCACTGTATGAGGCGAGTAGAGAGAACAAAATCTTTGGCGAATGAAAATAAAACTGCTCTCGCTAAAGGTTAGCGCAAGAAAACGTTCACAAAACCTGCTACTATCGCAACAACAGGCCCCACACCACAGTTAGAGTTTTGCACCAAAGCACTATATAATCTATGTTAGCTATAGCTTTTTGAGGCCTTCCATGAATTTGAACCAGCATTTAATTTTAAAGTGGTTAAGTGAGAATTGATCAAAACAACAACCTCCCCCTCCCCCCATTTAGTTCTCTTGCATTTTTTTTTTGGGGGGGTAGGGGGGGGGGGGGGGGTCTTCTTCACCGAGGTAATCACAGTCTTCAAATACATGACCTTCCCCTTAGTTGACGTCACATTTCAGGCCTTTTCACTCACCCCTGACCCTATCTTTGCGCCAGCTTCAAGAGCACAAAACTAATCCCATTCCTTTGATTTTACTCTGTCTGCTTGGAACCACCTGGCTTGTACCTTGATGGCCATGTGAAAGAAAATGAGAAGGATCAACTTTCAGACACAATCAAAAGTCTCAAAACAATCCAATTGCGCCGGTCTATAAATAACACTTCTCCTTAAGCAAGGTCTCGGCGCATTAATTTTTGGTGTGCAGCCACATCGTCTCGCGGCTTCAGTTTCCGGCCCGTTGATCCAGCTTTACGGCATGTCGTAAACAGTCAAACGTGTTTCTAGCACATTTGGCCCTTTAAATGTAGAATAGTTTTCCGATTACTAAGCTTTTTAGTTTCATTTTATTGGTCATTATTGCTGGTGAAAGAAAGAGGGCAGGAGGAGAAGGGGGTGGGGGGAGAAGGGAGGGGAGGGGAGGGGGAGAGAGTCTGCTGTTTGACATGATACGGCGTGCATTTGAAAGTTACGAACCACTTGTTTGTTTTTGTTTGTGTGGGTGATATTTCATATAATTTGTCTCGTGAAATTCTTGGGGGCCAGCGACTAAACATCTTGATCTGGCTCGTTCATTATTTTTTTTTTTTAAGCTCTAGCCAAAGGCAAAGGCTAATAAGGAAACAACAACAACAACAACAACAACAACTTGACTTTCACGACTGATGGTGCATGTAGTAGCTTTAGAAATAAAGGGAGGGCGTGGATACAAAGAACAACAGAAGCAGAAAGACAATGACGGACAATCAAGCCAAGAGAACAAGTGGGAGGAGGTGGGGGATGACATAGCTCACAGCCTTTCAAGATCCCACTCCCTCCATTCCCTGTTCCAAGCCTTGTCCAAGGTCCTCTCTCTCTCTCTCTCTCTCTCTCTCTCTCGTCTCTCCTCTCTCTCTCTCTCTCTGTGTGTGTGTGTGTGTGTGTGTGATTAACTAACTGACAGACAGCTTGAGGGATGCGGACCTTGTCGTGAGGGGGGGGGGGGGGGGGGGGGGGGGGGGGGGGGGGGGGCGGGGAGGAGAGGATGGTGGTCAAGAAGGGAGAAAAACAC
>JADBJO010000002.1:0-2500 GCA_016801955.1 Conus betulinus | reverse complement strand
ATCAGCTAGGCTTGTTTCCTCTTAGTCTTCCTATTGAAGACACCCGACAAAAAACATCAGCTAGGCTTGTTTCCTCTTAGTCTTCCTATTGAAGACCGTTACAAATCACTCAGGTCAGGCCACATAGACTACTAAGATTAGTTGTAGACGACCAGCTACAATGGGATGGGCAGATCAACTACATTTGCACAATTATCTCGAAAAACTTATTCATTTTAAAAGAAACTAAAAGACTTCACTGACTCTAGTTCCCGTAAACTATTCTACAATGCCCACATAAGACCTCCTTATTCATGATGCTTCCACTGTATGGGATGACTGTGCTGGTGTCCATCTGGAAAGATTGGTCTCCCTGTATTGGAGAGCAGCCAAGCTTATTCTGCCTGATCCGCACCCATCGACAGAACAACAGATGAAACAGTTACACCTCCTACCTCACTTGAAAACATATCCGCTTTAACAAAGCTATACGGATGTACAAGGTTTTGCATAATACACTCCCATCATATCTGTCTAAACTGTTCACTGTTAGTGGCGTCACCAACTAAACATTTTGTTGAGTCTGTTTTAAAATTTGTGTTTCGATGGTACTGTTTAATGTTTTGGGGGATCAGCAGTATCCTTTTATATCAGTGTGAAGATTGTTATCCACGAGAGAGAGAGAGAGAGAGAGAGAGAGAGAGAGAGAGAGAGAGAGAAGAAGTGTGTGTGTGTGTGTGTGTGTGTGTGGGTGTGTGTGTGTGTGTGTGTGAGCGCAACACATGTGATAGAGAAGCAGGGGGAGTTAAGTCAAGAGAAGGAACCTGAGTGAGAGTTTTAGCCTTGCAATTGTACTTATTGACCTTCAGACCGTTTGCAGATGGCACCTTTAAACAAAGATCGGTTTGGAGTCTCCCCTTGTGAATGGCTCCCCACCTGAGATGTACCTAGTTCCAAAATGTAAACGAGATGTTCCCATTTCCAGGGTGTAAAAGAGATGTACAAAGTATCTGAACGCAACATGGATACACCAAGGGGCAAGATGGAAAAGAGATGTACAAAGTGTCTGAATGTAAAATGGATATACCAGGGTCAAGATGTAAAAGAGAGGCGCGAAATTCGAAGATGGAAAAGAGATGACCGAATTCCGATGTTTGAAAATAAGATGTAGCAATTTCCGATGTTTCAAAACATGAAAGAGATGGACCGAATTCTAAACATGTAAAACACAGATGTGCCATGGTTCCAAGATGCACGAGAGACGTCTCCAGTTTGTCTCACACATGGCGGGCACCCAAACCCACAGACAGTAACATAGCACGTGACATTGCTCTGATGGATGGGTCAATCATTTGGAAGCCTTCACCAGTGATACCCTGTACAGGGTAGCGTGTACTCTTTTCTTTCATTCCTGAACACCCTGCTCAGTTATCTGACACAGACACAGGAGCGTGAGAGAAAGAAATTATACTTTAAAAGAGCTTTCCAAACAGACTTGACGGTCCAAACACCAACACTGCCTCCTAGCGGGTAAACGTTCAGAAACCGATTTGAATTCATTGCTGGGACGGATGTGACGTGATAGTGAAGGGAGGTTAGCTAGACAAGTGAGGGAGCACAGAAGAAGACGGGGTTATATCTCCTAAACCTTTTTTTTTTTCTATTTGCGCATTGGTAAGTTTGGCCTTTTAGTCTGAACGAACGTAGTTAGAAAGGCCTTTTAGTACTGATGAATTAATTTCCGGCGCTGTTCCTCCTTTCTCTCTCTCTCTCTCTCTCTCTCTCTCTCTTCCTCTCTCTCTCTCTCTCTCTCTCTCTCTCTCTCTCTCTCTCTTCCTCTCTTACTTCGTCTCAGACTCTTTCCTCACAGCTGGGGGTCATCGGTTGTTTGGAGGTTGAAAACAATCTAGTGACCTCCTGTCTTCCATGTCTCTCCTCTGGTCTCCGCCTCTCGTAGTTCTTCCACTCCCGCCAAGAGTTGCAAGGCGCGCCATGATTGGTACCAATCACCAGGAAGCTGACACAGTTCAGCCGATCGCGTGGGCTGAGAAATTAACTAAAATGGATCAGACAAAGGTTGAAAAACAGGATTGAAACCAGCAGGTCTCTGCTTCAGCTTCTGTTCGAGACCCACTCAATCTTCACACCGATCAGCTCGATGTCGTCTTCACGGAAGGGGAGGGGGGGGGGTGGGGGGGGGGTACGGGGTCAGAAAGGAAATCTTGATTAGTAATGGAGTGCCGTCATTTTCCCCCTGTACTATGACCAGTAGCATCATCTGATAGGTGGACGACGGCAACAGATGGAGACCGACAGTTTTTTTTTTCTTCTTCTACCAATCGCATGCGAGTTTAGATAATCCGTCCACAGGCCAATCTATACACCAAAGCTTATCTCTAAACCATACAGAAATGGAAACAAAAAGGAAGTTTCAATCATCTGGATTCGGAGTCCACTGAGTTTCTGTTTGTGATCGTTCGTGATCTTCGATACAAGCAAGATGAACGTTGTTTTGAAGGGA
>JADBJO010000001.1:2849381-2850889 GCA_016801955.1 Conus betulinus | reverse complement strand
GGTATTTGCCAATAACCTAACTGAAAGTGAAGGCATCTGAAATTGTCTTTAGCCATAACTGAAGACATCAGAGGCTGACATAGGTCACATCTTTATTTCTAGGTTTATAATCTCCTCTCCCTATTTGTTTTCATTCGCTTCACCACACCATGCTTGGAAGCGTGCTATACGTGTAATACGCTGGTCGTGGCCTTTACACTCAACAATAATACATTCTGTGCCGTACATAAAAGTATGAGGCATATGCCGTCTCAACGCCTCGACGCAAGCAGCCGCTTACTAGTGTGTCCCCTGAGACCTCTGACTATCCTCAGGGTGATATGCTTATTGGCATTTTATACTTACGTCATTTAGTGACTTGTGCATCCACAATGCTGCACACACAAAAAATAATCGATTATTACAAGGTCTCCTGGTCCCCACTGTCCTACAACAGTTTCTTTTCAAGTGTTCAATCTCAGCGACCTCCCCATCAACTTACAAAAATGCACAAACTGTGCCTGTGCCCCTCTAAACAACAACAGCAACAACAACAAAACAAACTAAAAGAAAAAAAAAAAAAAAAAAAAAAAAAAACGCCATTACTTTATCCAGGGCGAAACGCCCCTTAACGAAAATGAAGAACATCTTTATCGTCAACGTGTTCTTTATCTAAAGAATTTACATCTACACAATTGCCTGTCTCTTTTCTTTTTTTTTCTTTTTTTAATTGTTCGCGTTCGCCTACCTGAGGGATCGTCAAGTATGGGCCAGCTGTGACCTTTCATGTATAATCAGTAGGACACCTCTTGTGTCTTTCAAAAGCAAACAAACAAAAACCTATGTGGTATGCACCCTCGCGGAGCTTCATTGTCTTCATGGTGCGGTCAACCAATCTTTTCTCTTCTGCTCCAGCTATCCATCCTTCAAGGAACAAATCAATCGCTCTAAGCTGTCTGTTCGAAGGGCTGAATGCATATTGCATGGTCACACTAACAGACGAGCTCAGGCACAAGACGAGCTCAGGCACACTCCCACCACATTTAAACATACGAAACCACCGGGAACTTGGGTTCAATTCCTGCATCATGCCAAGGAGAGATTGCGAATTTTTGCCAGCGAACGTGCAGGGATGATTTCCTTCTGGCACCCTATTGGACTTTAGTACCTTTAATCCCCAGGAGGGATGCCAAGCCAAAATCTTAAGACTCTTTCATTTTGCTAACATCGAGGCTTGACTGCCAGAACCTAGTATATCCCATATATATATATAATATATATATATATATATATATATATATATATATATATATATATGTGTGTATATATACCTTGAGATCTTATTATATATAGAAGAACCTTCAGATCTTATACCAAAATCCAGAAAAAAAAAAAACATTTTCCCCAGAAATATTTTGATAGGAGCAGACAAGAGAAGTAAAAAACTTAGGTGAAATCTATAAACCCACCATTCCAAAGAGAAATTTTACACATGGCCCCCCCAAAAAACAAAAAGTTTCACATATGGA
>JADBJO010000001.1:2836881-2844381 GCA_016801955.1 Conus betulinus | reverse complement strand
AAGCATCTTTTCAATGCTTTGAACCATCTCAGGAGTCAAAAGAATGGGCACTGCTCTTTTGAACTTGCCTCTGATTTCCACTCTGTGAAGCACATGAACTAGTTTCTTTTCAGTGACTGTTAGGTCATCAAGAAGCATTTCTTCTGGTGGAGCAGCTTCTGTGGCTCTGCTCTGATGGTAGTCTGACCACTTCATTCATTGCACTTCTCCACCACGTTTTCTGTTGGAAACTATGATGGATGCTAGTGTAGCTTTTGCCAATGTTCCATAAGAGTCACTTTAGTTGTCTTTCTGAAGAAGTGAATTCACTTTCTGGACATCTTCCAGAGATGGGATCAGCTTTCGACTTGTTCATCTTTGCTCTCTGGACGGATTGTGAAGCGCAAGCTGACACACGGTCAAACCAGTCACTTTGATTCAGTGTACCAAAACGTTTCACATTCTTGTTCAGGGCATTGTCGTCCATCATAACAGCTTCTGCTCTGAGAATCTGGGGATGTTTTTTTCAAGCTGTACCCCAACTTTAACCTAAGTGATCCTTTTTTACACATGTTTGTGGAGTCACGTAATTCACCTAATTGTCTGGTACAGGTGGTCAGTAAGTCAAAATTGACAGGGTCAGTAGCTTGAGCCAGAGATGAAACCTTCATGTTTGAATGTTTTCCCATTAACTGAGAAAGTCTGCCCAATTCTTGAAGGCGTGAGTGGATCTGACCTGTTGTATTTTCTTCAACGTCCCTGCGGTAAAATAATCTTTTGCCATATTTCAAAATCAGAGAATCGTTTCTTATGACATAACTTATCTCATCATCCCTCATGTTTGAAATGACTTTCTGGAAGAAATTCCGTGAGACACTGCTTGACAAATGCATCATTATTTCAGCTTGCTTTACACATTGTCCTCTGCTAGGTATAGGAGCAGTGTCAGGTTTGTGGACAGGTTATATCATGTTTAAGAAGAAGATATCTCAGGAAAAGTGCTTTGCAATACTGACACGCCACATACTCATTTTGCGTTGTACAGTGTTCCTTCTTTTGGTAGTTGGGGATTAAGCTGCCTTAAGATCATTTCATGTGAATACTGACATTCTTCGGACATTTTATTCATGCTTTTTGGAATCTGTTTTAACTTTCTCATAAAAATTTTATGTGTTGGTATGATGGGTTGACTGTGAAGAGCAGAAATGTGCTTGAGAAAGTGGTGAACGTGGGAGGAAGAAATCGTTGGTGAGAGACAAAAAAAAGTCTGAGTGAGCTGTACAGGTGCCGTGTTGTTTGTAAAGCGAAGAAGATTGCGTGTGACCAGACCCACGTTCTTGCAAATCAGTATGACCTTCTTCAGTCAGGACGAAGATATCGATCGGTTAAATGCAGAAGTGTCAGATTTAAACAAAGTTTTATTCCCTGTCCCATTGATTTTATGAACCGAGGAGATGTTTAATTGAAATCCAAATTCCTTTATATGAATGTATGTCATATGTGAGGGTAATGTGACTAAATTATTGTTTATTTGCTGTGAATGTGTGTGACCACAAAGTAATTTCTCAAATTGAGATAATAAAGTTTACTTGACTTGACTTGACTTCTTTGTTTTTGATGGCTTCATGATTATGTTTGAAGTCACCTTCATCTCGCAGTTTTATGAACGCTTTTCTTCTTTCAGCACTCCCTTTTTCTCATTTGAAGGATGACTTCAACTTCTGTTTCTAGTTGATGCACTCGTGTCAAATGTGTTGACATTTTTGTGTTCATTTTTTGACAAAACTTGCAGCAATGCTTTTTTACTTTTGAAGCTTTTATTCCCACGAGCAGGCTTGCCAACTGTAGCATCACCATTTTTTCCACTTTCATTAGCCGGTTCACTTTTTGTGACCCTTACTTTTTTTTTCTCCCATGGAGCATTGGAAACACAATACAGTCATCAGAACTTTCATCAGTTTCTTTTATAATTTCCTTACGAGACATTTCATGGTCTGTGTCAGGTATTATGTCAGGGTCATATGATATGGAAGACTTGCCTTACAGTTACTGTTTGATTCAAAATCTGATTCAAAATCAATGTCTCCCGAATCTGGGACCCAGTCGGATTCAGAATCAATGAAACTAAAAAGACATGCCACTGTCCACTTTGCTTTCATAGCCCTCTTCAAAGGAACTGGAGAAGGGATCTGCTGGTTGGTTAGGCTGGTCTGGCGTCGGGGTAGCATTGCTGCAGAGTCCAGGACCAGCTTCCATGACTCGCTCAGCACCCTTCACCAAGTTGTCCCCAGCTTCATTAGAACTGAAAACACATACACACACATTTATACTGAGTTGTTTTTGTATTTGTACGTGCATTACTTGGTTCCAAGAAGTACAATCAAACAACACAAGAAAATGATATGTATCTCTCCATGACTGTCAACGTGTGGATAAGGACAACGGGTGTATGGTCTGTCTGTTGTGTGGATGTAACTGCAAGCCTATGCGCGTCCATGTAGGACAAAAATGTTTTCCAGTCACCAATTCTAAAACAACTACCAATTTTGCAGACTGCAATGCAATACATTTTTCCAAGACTAAAACTTCAGCATTATTTATTTACGTATTCATAGTCCTGTCGGCAGCGACTGACCGCTTATGTCCATATGCTCGATATTTCACTTTTATTTACCCATATTACAAAAACAATAAAATATCCAAATCTTATTTTTTTTAACACAATTTCAAGAACCCACACCCTCCTGGATACCAGCTTTTCACAATTTCAAACAAATGCAAGCCCAGTGGTCCAAACACTCATGCATCACTGAAAGCAACCAACCAATGTTCTGCTTGTACCCTGGCTTGTGGTTCATAATCAATTTCTCGCGGTGTCCTGGCCGATTTTGAGTCAATACAAATGTCTGAAGACGGTTTACTGTATACTTCATTTCATACCTCTCCTCGTGGAAAGAGAAGGGATCTGCTGGTTGAGGCTGGTCTGACATCGGGGTAGCATTGCTGTAGAGTCCAGGACCAGCTTCCATGACTCCCTCATCACCCTTCGCCAAGTTGTCCCCAGCTTCACACCAAATTCCACCAGAACTGAAAACAAAAACACACCTTTATACCGATTTTAAAGAAACTGTACATGCATTTATTATTCCTTTGACCATCCTTCTTGGTGCAGAGGTCAGCATCTCAGATTACAGACTGTGAGGTCTACAGTTTAAATCCCATCATGGTCAAGGGTTTTTTTTGTCCTGGTCCAACCCTGCCCAGAGTGGGTGGCTATGAGCTCATATGGTAAGACTGAAACCAACAAATCGAGCTTCATCTACTTAACGGATGGGATTCTGAGAGTATTGCTTTAATTCCATGACCAACACTGTAGATATCTAAAGTTCTCAGGCCTGGTTAATGCCAGGATAACACATAATTAATGCCAGTCTATTTGAAAGGAAGTATAGAATACAAACCTGTCACATAGTCTCAGACCGAAAATACAATTACACAACATAATCATTATGATCCGTTTCATTACCATCAATCATTAACATCGATTTCATACCCACCAACCATAGAAAACGAAACAGACTCAAATTCTGCGGCCTTGCATGCCCTATTCTTGGTGACTTCAGTTTCAATTACCACTCCATTTAATACCCTTGGTGCAGTCAGGTCAAAGTCATGGTGATCAGTGTGTTTTGGGAGCTGTTGTTGGATGGTCATGGCCATTATTGTCGTCAGTAGGGGGATTAGTAGGTGGTGTCCTACACTCCGCCAAAATTCACAAATGTGTTTCTGCAACAGTGCAGTGTCTTCATGGTTGGTGGCCTCCTGATCATCAAACAAAGATGTGCCCCACTTGGATAGCTGGTTCTGGATTCTATAACTTGAACAAGCTGGTATGTGACTGTGTGTTGGGACTCGGAATGAGCGGTTTGTGAGCAACGCTTCTTTTCAACCCAGCAAATTGGACAGTAACAAATGTGACTCAAATGAGAAAGGATATGTATTTAACTTAATCACTGTAATAAGCCTCCTTCGATCATGGCTGACCATAGATGAATCTTTCGAAGGTTTATGCGTGGACAGTTATGAGCCTGGGCATTGTAATGTGGAAGACAGCCTGCTGCCCATGCAACTTGTCTCCCATCTCAACCTCGCTGACGAATCGAAAGGAACAGCAAAGCTACTACAGTGCTACCGTAATGTGATAAGAACTTATATAAAGCTTTACATTCTCTCTCTCTCTCTCTCTCTCTCTCTCTCTCACACACACACACACACACACACACACACACACACACACACACACACACACACACACACACACACTCAATGTATGCAAATCTGCCCCCATGTTCCAGAAATATATCCCGACAAGGAAAAAACTCCAGCTTATCAACCCTCCAGTTTTCAGGGTCCACCGATCTCTTTGACCTTGACCTTGATCGGTAAATAAGTTTCTAATGCACCATAAGCTGCTTCTTTTTATGTTTATCGATCGTCACGTGGACAGGCCTGTCTCAACGGTGAAGGGCAGCGGTGCGCTGCACCCTCAGGCTGCCGTAGAGCTTTTAGGCCAGAGGCATGAGGGTCAGTCCAGGTCCTCTGAGCGCCTCGTACGGCAGGCAACACTGGAGCAGATGTTCTGTTGTGTAGCTGCTGTTGCTGCATGACCACTGCTCTGTGTAGCCGATGCGGATTTTGGTGTAGAGATGGTGGTTCAGGCGATTAAGGCCAGTCCTCATCCTGAACACTAGGACCCGCTCTCGTCTTGTCAGTTGGTAATACAGCTCCGTCCTGTTGTGGCATGGGTGTTCCTGCATCCACTTCTTCTGCTGCATGGCCTTGATGACAGTCTTGGATTCAGAGCAGGATGTAGTCGAGTCCCCCCCCTACACACACACACACACACACACACACACACACACACACACACACACACACACACACACACTCCAAATTTCACCTTTGTAACATTGCCAAGCTATTTTGCAGATTTCATCCAAATCCGTTTGGAACGTTTTGCGTAATGTATCTGACAGACAGACAGACAGACAGCAAGACAAAAAAAACACCAGTGAAAACATTACCTTAGTATCGCTCGGTAACAATTTAGGAACTGTGATAAATGATATATTGAGCAAACATGATAAGAAAAAAATTGAAACAAGTGTCCTTCACCGAACCATTTTTGTAGCACAAGAGATTCTGCAAACCTGGAACTGTTGAATAGCTTAACGGCTTGTTTGGTCCCTAAAAACTACTACTACTACAAAGCAGGCAATCCTGCTTCTCCCCCACCCCCACCCCTCCCCCAACCCTTCCCCTTCTTCCAGCCTTTTTCCAATGTCACTACGACGTTTAACACAGTTTGTTTTGTTTGTTTGTTTGTTTACTTTTTGTTTGCTTGTTTGTTTTTTTTGCGCTCTCTCTGTTTTCCGTCGCAATACAATCAAGTTGGTTCAGCGATGTGTGCAGTCAGATCCAGATCTAGACGGTGATTGAACTCGAAGTGCACCGCGCACCTATCTTTAAGCTGCAACTACCGATTAAGTAACAAAATCAGAATTATTAAAACACAAGCCCTTGGAGAATAAAACCGAATGTATATTATTCGGAACTATCAAAATATAAAACTGACTGAACTTGAAGCATGAACACAACAATCTTGGAAAGAATAGCTAGACTCAAAATGTCAAGTCGTCACCAAAACAATAAAATAAAAATAAACTTACTTCATCCTGTTTGGCAACAACACTCCGACCAATGGGGAGCGTGTCGATACGAGTTCGCCCTTCGCTCCGACCCACTGTCGCCATAACTCTGAGAGAGAATGACGTCCCTTTCGCCTTTCTCTCGCGCTGTGGAAGTTGCGTAGACTTTGGAAACTTTTTCACACAGATTAGAGGTGGAAGTCAGAATACGCAGATTCAGACAAAACCTAACCATTGGGATTCAGACCAAAATTTGGTTTGGGGAGCTTGATTAGACTATTTTAAATGGTGGGCAACTAACATAATAATAATAATAATAATAATCGGTCATCAGAGGAAGAACGGAGGGTGTGTGTGTAGGAAAACATATTTCGAAGCGATCAGAGAGATAGGTAGACGCTTCACCTGTGATAACCGTATAACATAGACAGACCGACTTATAACAAAATAAAATAAAAATGAAAAAAATAAATAAAGAAATAAAAACAGACCCTGAAAGCAATGGCAGAAGCGGCTTAGAGGTGCTCAAGCTGGATCTGGTCAAGGAGGAGTAAAAGTGAACTTCATCAGGCTTAACCTTCCTACAAATATCAGGTGTCCAAGTGGCTCAGTGGTTAGAGTGCGAGTCATTAAGTGGAAAATGAGCACGTCCAGAGAATCATGGGCTCGAATCCCAGCCATGGCTCATCCCAAGATGGGAAAAAAAAAAAAAAAAAAGGCAGCAGAGGGACATCCAGAGTCATGAGCCAGGTGTGGCCCAGCCCCCTAGAGTTTCAGGAGATAAGGGCCGAAGCACTTGCTTGAAAGGAGCTTCTCTTCTGAGGACTCTCTGCTGCCACGCTCTCCACGAGTTTCTTTCTACTGTCAGAATATCATTCAAGATTCTGATGAGAGCAGTTTCTGTGCTATGTCCAGCGTGGTAGGCTGACTGGTAGAAACTGAGAAGTTCAGAAGATGTTGGGATAATTGATGGAGGACCAATTTATCTAACATTTTTGACAAGAAATGGAGATTGGTCGGAAGTTTTCCAATTTTGTATGGATCGAGCGACGATTTTTCTTTTTTCAAAAGAGGTTTCACAATGACACTTTTGAAGTTATCAGGGACTGAACCACTCAAGAGAGACTTGTTGAAAATATTTGAGATGACAGGTAGTAAGGAGTCGACATTTTCATAAAGGACAGAAGGTGGGATATGATCAGGTTCACACACTTTTGTGTTTTCAGTTTTCTGGACAATCTCTTTCACAAATTGAGTGGTGACTGGTTCAAACTGGGACAAAGTTGGGCAGAATAAGTGGATGTTACTCGTGGAGGACTAGAGGAGACAAATACATTATGGATAGCGACTAGTTTGTCTCAGAAGAAATTCAAAAAGACACCAGGTAGTTTTGCAAGATCTACATTGGTGGGAAATACAGCAGTCATCATTTTGCCCAGAATTTGGTTCATGTTGTGATAGAGTTCCTACATATCTTGCTGGCCAAGATCTGAGTTGAGGAGAAACTAGTCTTAGCTTTTGAAACTAAGTCTGCAATATTCCGTTTAATAAAGTTGTACATCTCTTTATGGATAGTGAGACCAGTGGAGCACCAACGCCTTTCTGCCTGGCGACATTTACGTTTTAACCCATCATCATCATCATACCATCATGGCTAAAGCATAATAGAAGGTCAAGAATATGACCAGGCACATGCGTGGGTTCAGTCACATATTGAAATAGATAAAACATGTAAATATTGTCTCTAAATTTAGCTGAAGTTGCATCTGTGTCGTCCTCGTAATGAATGTTAAAGTTTTCAGCGATGATCACT
>JADBJO010000001.1:2814381-2829381 GCA_016801955.1 Conus betulinus | reverse complement strand
CACACACACACACACACACACACACACACACACACACATGCACACACACACACACACACACACACACACACACACACACACACACACACACACACACACACACACAGGTGCGAGGAAGTCCTTTGACAGTCGAACTGAACGGACGTGTTTCTGCTGAGGTCTCGTCGCTGTCACACTTGCAAGTAAAACCAGTTTACTCGTGCGAACGATGGGTTGTGAAGTCAACCTTTATCAGGCAAGAATTGGACACTTCGCTTTTTGTGTTGAACACTCTACTGACGAGAAGAGCGGAGAAAAGATGTTATGTGTTATTATCTAAAGGTATTGATGGTAATATCTTTAGCACTCTAAAAGCTATGTATAAAAAGGTGAAAGCTGCAGTGTGAGTTGGAAATAAGATAACAGAATACTGTGAATGTATTTCAGGTGTGAGACAAGGATGTATTTTAAGTCCTCTGATGTTTTCTATAGTTCTTTCCGAACTTAAGACAGAATTGTGAAATTATGGGGCAAGAGGAGTTGATATTTTTGCAGACACATTTGGAATTGTTTCACTAATGTATGCCGATGGTATTGTTCTTGTCTCCAATAATGTTATGGACCTTAAAAGAAAAAAATTGACTGTTTAGAAAAAAAGTACTGCCAAATATGGGGATTTGTCGGTGAATATGGTATGACAAAAGATATTGTTTTCAGAAATGGTGGTTTTATTAAGAAGAGTGAAAAAATGGAACTTTGACTAAAAGGAGATAAAATTTGTATCATCTTATTGCTATCTAGGAATTAATTTCTCTTCAACACTAAACTGGACAAAATGTGTTGAAAACCTGAGCAGTAAAGCATTAGGAGTGGTAGCAGGTATGAAAAAAGGTTATACTTTAAACTTGAAACCATTCCAACTGTAACTCTCTTTAAAATATTTGACATGAAAGTAGAGCCAATTTTGCTGTATGGGTAAGAGACTTGGGGTTATAAAAGTTGAGGTGATTGAAAGGGTACAAAATAAAATTTGCAAAATGATACTGGGAGTTGGACGAGATATTAGAAATAAGACAGTTCTTGGAGAATGTGGTAGATTTCCCATTTTTATTGATACATACGTACAGATGATAAAATACTGGTGTAGAATTCTACATTTAGCTGATCATAGATGTCCTAAGCAATGTTATAAACTGTTGTGAAATCAACACAGAGGTGGTCGAAAACACTGGGTCACAAACATAAGAAATATTCTGTGTATACATGGCTATGTAGAGTGTGGGAAATGTAAAATCCATGTAATATTAATCTGTTTTTGATATCGTTTAAAGCTAGACTACAACACACACACACACACACACACACACACACACACACACACACATATATATATATATATATATATATATATATATATATTCAATTATAAAACAAAACTTGCTCTTATGTCTTAGAATGACGAAATAGGGGGAGATAAGCATTCATATCTGCAGTGGCAGTTAATTCTGCCTAACTAACAGTTTGTGCTTGAGAGGGTGAGTGGGGAATAATAAATGCTTCTCAAATGAGTCTTAAGCAAGCTTATAGTCTCCAAGGAGGAGACACTCTCCAATGGGGAGGAAACTCACTAACATACAACTCCTGGTCAGATACCGGTATTTCGAAACCTGATTGTTTCTCCTCAGTGACCGCGGAAAGTGGTAATTTAACTCCTCTGCATTTTCGTTTTTAAGAAGAATGCTATTCCACAAAAATCATGAAAGAGCAAAACAAATTATATGTTCTAGTGAAAAGTAGAAAATATAAAAAGATTAAGAGATTAAGACACAAGTGCTGATGGCCAGTTCTTGGAATGAATCTGCAAGGGACTGAATTATAACTGACTAATAAATTCCAAGGATAAGTAACCAAGCACCATTCCAGCAACTTACAGAGCAGCCTGGTGTTACAAAGACTGAAAGAAATATTCAGTTCACCTATCTGCAAGGGACTAAATTATAATTGACTAATAAATTCCAAGGATAAGTAACCGAGCACCATTCCAGCAACTTACAGAGCAGCTTGGTGTTGCAAAGATTGCAAGAAATATTCAGTTCACTTAACCTTGGAATTTATTAGTCAATTATGATTTAGTCCCTTGCGGATTCATTCCAAGAACGGGCCCTCAGAACTTGTGTCTTAAAAGGTTATCTTTTTATATTTTCTACTTTTCACTAGAAAATATAGCTTGTTTTGCTCTTTCATGATTTTCTTTTTCTTTCTTAGATGGCACCTTTAGTTGGTTTTTTGAAAGCTCAAAAAACGTACTATGGTATTGCACACCAGCCTTTTTGTGGATAGCATTCTTCTAAAACCGAAAATGCAGAGGAGTTAAATTACCACTTTCCGCGGTCACTGGGGAGAAACAATCAGGTTTCGAAATACCGGTATCTGACCAGGAGTTATATGTTAGTGAGCTTCCTCCCCATTTGGAGAGTGTCTCCTCCTTGGAGACTATAATTTTGCTGAAAACTCATTTGAAAAGCATTTATTATTCCCCACTCACCCTTTCAAGCACATACTTGGTTAGGCAGAATTAACTGCCACTGCAGATATGAATGCTTATCTTCCCCTATTTCGTCACTCTAGGACTTAAGAGCAAGTTTTTTTTTATAATTGAATATTTCTTTCATTCTTTGCAGCACCAAACTGCTCTGTTTTATACCTCTACCAGTGATCTCAAAAGATACTCTAATATTCTGTTTTGTGAGATGCGGCACCGCTGGTACGAAACAATTTGGTGACCAGTTATAAAGGACCGAGTCATTCTGTGTGTGTGTGTGTGTGTGTGTGTGTGTAAGTGTCCCTTCCCCAATCCATATACACCCATAAGCTGTTCGACTCTTACGAGTAATATGTCAGCCAGTTCCATACTTTAATGATCCTTGACTACCATGTATTGGATAATGATCCTTGACTACCATGTACTGGATATACATGTAGTCACACAGAATTGGTGTTTCTGAATACCGGTATATATGGGCTCTTTCTCTGTGTGTGTGTGTGTGTGTGTGTGTGTGTGTGTGTGTGTGCTTATGTTTGTGTATGTAGAAATTATCTCGTCTATAGGCTTATTGCTTTGATGTTTGGACGAACGAACGAACAAATGAACGAAGTTTCATGCTGTTAGGCTGTAAAGCCCATTAAGCAAATCGGCAGGGTGTACAACAAAACGCGACTCAATTTCGATTTTATTAACACGGAAACCACAGCAATGTCCTTTTTTTCACTTTACGTGACGAAATCGTGAACGAGAAAAAATGTCACTGGTATTCACTGTCAATTCTGTAGACGACGGTCACCCCAGGTAAAACTGGATCGGTCCATGGACAGCGTGCAGTCGCCATAGAGCACATGCTTGGGTCTCTGCATGCTTTGTGTTGCCGATGCGTCTTCCTTTTCAAATGCAGGACAATTTAAGACATTCCTCTTATGACATGTGTCTTTCTTCCTGCTTGTAAAATCAGAAAAAGCGATCCGAACACGGATCGCAGGAATATTCTAGAACGACGTCGTCTGATTCACACAGCAGCACACTCACATCATCCGTTTGATGGAACACGACCTTCCGGAATACATTTTGTCTATAGCTTGCTCCAGATTTGTGTCGATGTCCGACGGAAGGATTTCTGGGCCCCTGCTGTTACACTCCGACAGATCGGAATGCAAACACCGATGTGTGTGCGCGTGTGTGTGTGTGTAAGCGTGTGTATGTCTAGCGTGTAAGTGAGTGTATGTGAGGGCATGGGTGTGTTCGTGTTGAGATGCGTTGATGCGCGTATGTGTGCATGTATGCGTATGTCTATGTGAATGCATGTGTGTACGAGTGCTTGAGTATGAGTGTGTGTGTGTGTGTGTGTGTGCGCGCGCGCGGGTGCGCGCGTGTGTGTGTGTGCGTATGCGCGCGCGCGAGCGTGTGTGTGCGCGCGTGTGTGTGTGTAAGCGTGTGTATGTCTGTGTGTGAGCGTGTAAGTTTGAGTGTATGTGAGGGCATGGGTGTGTTCGTGTTGAGATGCGTGTATTTGTGTATTTATGTAAGTGCGTATGATGCGCGCGCGTATGTGTGTGTTTGTGGTGAATACGCACGCGCGCGCTTGTGTGTGCACTTGTGTGTGTATGTTTACGTGTGCGCGCGTATTTTTGTGTGTTAATTATGCTTCTTTGCTTTCAATGAAAAACGTTGGTATTCTGTTCATAATGTTTTCTTAAATGTCAGTACAACTTTGAGTTTAATCTGACAATAGATTGGTTTCAGTCAGTCAGTGTGTGTGTGTGTGTGTGTGTGTGTGTGTGTGTGTGTGTGTGTGTGTGTGTGTGTGCGTGCGTGCGTGCGTGCGTGCGTGCGTGCGTGCGTGCGTGCGTGCGTGCGTGCGTGCGTGTGCGTGCTATGTGTGTGTGTGTGTGTGTGTGTGTGTGTGTGTGTGTGTGTGTGTGTGTGTGTTCTGTCCCATATTCTCTATCACATCAGTCGGCCCGTCCCGCCGCAGCCCCGGCGCCGGCTATCTGCAGGAAGCAGTCAATGTCAAGTCGTCGAGAGGCAAACAACGGAGGACACGACACTGCTGCCGAGTCACTTCGGTAGTGTTCAGTGGTGCCTGCTATGATTCAACTTTTATATTACACTACTTTCTAATCCCCTAATGGTGCAATAATTGTTTGTTGCAGACCCGGCGTGTGCGAGCTATCCCTCTGGATGGCACCACCACGTCGTCTATCGACAGCCCCATGAATTTTCCGACACCGATACCCCCTGATGGAATCAAACCTAGGCCACAGACGCGGAGAGGACATCAAAACTGAGGTTACCCTGTGCGCAGAGCGTAAAGGGCCAGAGAATTTGCAGCTTTGTTATGGTGATCGATGAGAATGAGGATTATGAAGGTGATACTACGGGTATCCACTCCGATCTAACACTGCATGTCAGGCTTGTATTGTACGTTTACTTTCATAATATATCCCAGCATTAACCAGGCCTGAGAGATACAGACATCTGCGATGTTCGTTAGGAAATTTTAGGTACACTTTCAGAGACGCATCCATTAATACGCGAAATTCGACTGTGTGGTCCCAGTCTTCCCAACTGAGTCCATAGCAAACGCATCTCTGGGTAGGAGTCAGTCGGGGCAGAATCCCACATGACTGATGGGAATCCACCTATGACTTCCCAGCCGGGAGTCAAACAACGTTAACTACTTTGCCACGGTGGCTGGTAACCGTGTCATTCTTGGTAGATGTTAACACAATGATCAAACAAGGCAATTTTTGCAAAACTACAGACGAACCAGGTTTGTCCATGTGAAATGGCAGCCCGAGAGAAAACAATCGGCGGATACAAAACATTGGATGAACAACTGACTCTGAAGTATTCTCTGCCTTTCTTTTGAACTTTTATATTTGTCTTTTAGTTTCGGTTTCTGTCGTCTGCATGTTCAGGCCAGGTCAGCATACTGAGAATACTGTCGGACAGACGTCAAACGTCGAACAACTATCATGTTGTTACGATCTCCCTCCTTGCTGTCTGCAGCTACACCTTACGTATGTACAGGGTATTTTTGACAAGCTCTGCGAAAAGGCCCAGTGACGGTGAAGAAAGACCCACTGATTGCAGGGAAAGTCCTGTTCACTGCAGGAAAGACTGTAAGCTGGGATTCTCTTCAGAAAGCACGTAAGACCTCTTGGCGAAAGTCTGGCTGTGTCTGGAGTTGTGCTGCCTGAATTTGTCAGTGGAAGTGAGGCGGACATTGGTGCACTAAGGACAGTGTCTTTCTTTGCTATATCTCAGCAGGGTCACATGGGATGATTCTAGAAGTGCTTTTATTACAAGCTAACAGCCCGCAGCCCTGTTCAGAGGTCTCTTTTACACATCAGTGGCTTTTGTATTGTAGTACGTCTTCAAGGGGAGAGAAAACACACTTTTTGCTGCTCCTTTATAGCTCCATAAATCCGCATTGCAGTTTTAACCACGTAAAAAAGTTCTTAAAATGTCATTGGTTGATCTCTAAATCTGATCAACGATTTTACCGTTTATTGCTAAAACAATCCATGTGTTGCTGTACAGCAAACGTTGTGCCTCACGCATGAGATCATCCATGACTGTGTAGCATCTAAGACTCCCACCAGCCAGACGGTTTTGGCCCACCATTAGTTTCATAGGATCAAAAAGTGCCCTAATGTAACATACATTTTTCACAATAGTTTTGCAAAACAACAAACACATTCATTAGATTAATGCCTAAACATTTTGTATGAGTACAGAAAACTTTACAACATTTATGAATCACCGTGTTACCTTTTTCTTTTGTTTGTAGATTCATGGACTGTGGACACTATCAACATCGACACTTCGATGCTCAAGATCATGTGTCCAGGTATTGAGTTTTTCTTCGGTCGAAACGAAACAAACGTCACAATCCTGCATGTCAACGTCTCATCCCGTTGGTCCATGCCCACGTTTACGAAACATTCTGGAATAGCGTACGGCATGTGTGGCGTTTCCACAGCTTATTGTAAAATCTACGTGAAGTTTTCGAAAGGGTTCCACGTTAACATTCACCTTCAACGCCTTGCCTTCTGGTGTGATGGCAGGTCCTGGGAAACAAGCATATATTACCCGGTAGGACTGAAATGCGGCTATCACAGCCTGGAGGAAATGTTTGTTCAGTCTCCTAAAACACTATATTTCTGTGAGCCATTTCACAATCCATCGATTAGAATTATGTTTAGGAAATTGAAACGACCAAATTTTGTTGCACAATATATATCCGGTCATTCTGGGTATTTGATAAGACCATATATTTTGCTACTCAGAGCAGCGTGTATGTTCGAACTAAATGGTGCGTTAGGACATGGCATTATGGTCAGTATCAGGCAATCATTCTTTAATGCAAATAACTATGTTGTTAGTGATTCCCTGGTGCTGAAATACAAAGAACCAAATACAAACCATCCAACGGCACAACATATGTGCATTTCACAATTCACATCGCCTGAAATGATCGTTACACCACATCTTCAAATTCAGTATTTTCAAACAAAAGGTATCGAGTCAGAATTTTATAGTTTTGTCCTGTTTTTTTTTTTCGGTATTACCTGAGAACGATAAACCACGGCAAGTTTTAACGGGCTTACTTAACTGTTCTATGCAGAGCTATTCTGCGTTCCAGGATCATTTACATTGTAACCTGAAGCCAGAGTGTGAAGATGGCCGGGATGAAACAGAGCACTGTCCCTTCAGCAGTCCTGATTGCGCAGGGTTGGTGGCTTCCCGTAACAAATGTTTCAGACTGATCACTTTGGACAGGACAGTGTCTGCCGTCACTGGTTCTTACAAATGCAGAAGCATGGGTGGAAGGCTGGCGACAATAAAACAAGGGAGGAACAGGAAGATTCTCTACATGTATTTAGAATCTTTGAAAGAACAGACTTGTGGTTTGGTTATTCCTCAGGCTGGGACAAGGTGCATTTTATGTATAGCAAATTCTCTAAATGGTCTGACAACACGATGATTTATAATGTTAACCCTTTCAAGCTTCCACTTGTTCTTTCAAGACGTATTCAGACTGTAAGACTTTGGCCGAAGCGCCGTTGGTTATTTTTCCATATATTAAAGTCGTTCAGTGACCTATTATTATGTGAACTCGTCCAGTCAACATTCAGAAAATTATCTTCCCCAAGAGTACTCAATCAGTTTAATTCATCGTTAACAAACACAAAACAGTCTGTTTGTGCTCTTCAAAACAAACAACTGTCGCATGCATTTATGTTTTCCGGTTTCAAAAGAAGCTGTGGTACAGCAATGTGCTCACATCTACAATTACTTGCATACAACACTTACGGGCAGAACTGTCACACATTGTTTCAGCGGATGGCTAATGTAGACACACATGTCATGTTTGCATGCAGGGATGACATAACAACCATCACATATACTTTCCTGTGTGACTTTAGACAGGACTGTCCAGACAACAGTGTGACGAGTCTTTCTGTCAACATTTGCCATGTCATGGGTTCCTGTGCTCTAAAGCTCAATGCCTTTCACAAGTCCAGCGTTGCAATGGGTATTCAGATTGTTTGGACGATTCTGATGAAGTCGTTTGTACTGAACTTTCTTCCACAGTTCCTTTTCTGGCTCCATTCCTGGCAGGAAGGTTTCACATCAACTTAGATGGTACTGGCTACTTCGCTCACCAGGTGATGAACGCTGAGGAGCCCTGCTCAGATACTCATTACAGCTGCACAACCAAGTGGCTGCACTGCCTTCCTATCTATACTCGATGCAACGGATATAAAGACTGTGTCTATGGTGAAGACGAACAAAACTGTGAGAAAGTTGTTTGTCCTTACCTCTACCGGTGTAGAGAAACCAAGTCTGTGTACATGAAGATCATATGTGTGATGGCTGGGGTCAGTGCCCGAAGCGGGACGATGAACTGATGTGTGACAGGGCTTGTCCTAAAGGTTGTGTGTGTCTGGGTTATTCTTTCTGGTGCAATGTCCCCCTTGTCCTCGACCCCATCCTTAATATACGATACGTGGATGTCACACGGTCAGGGATGTCTCTGAGAGATTTCAC
Organism: Conus betulinus; assembly: GCA_016801955.1. NCBI lineage: Eukaryota > Metazoa > Mollusca > Gastropoda > Neogastropoda > Conidae > Conus > Conus betulinus. The sequence goes on along the minus strand of JADBJO010000001.1, from coordinate 2,820,791 downwards.
AAACACTGTGTATCTCATATTTCTGAATCTGTCACACTGTTCCATAAGTAACATTTCATACGTGAAGCTTGGCAGCTTGCAAATTTTGGATCTTACCAACAACTATCTGAAGACTCTGGATACAACTATTTTCGATCAACTACCTAACTTGAGAACAATATCCTTGGCAAACAACCCTATAAAGAAAATGACAAATCAGCCGTCAAAACACATTCATTATGCACTGAGAAAACTGGATATATCAGGGACGTTTCTTAGTATTTTTAGTAGTGAAATGCATCCGTATTCACCTGATTTAAAACAGCTAAACATTTCTTTTTCTGCCATTGAAATGATTGGAGATAAAGGCTTCAAAAATATGCCTAAACTTGCTGAACTGGACATGAGGTGGAATCCAATAACTTACTTTCCTTTGGATTTGTTTTCAAAATCGTATCACCTAAAAGATCTACTTTCATCAGATTACAGGCTATGCTGTGATAGTATTCATTTTCAACGAAGAGGTCAAGTAAACTGCTTAGCAACTCCCGCAGTACTCCCGTCCTGTCAAACATTGATTCCATCTGAACTGCATTCAGTTTTCTTCTGGCTGATGAGTGTAGCTGCTGTGGCAGGGAATGCAGTCTGTGTTGTGATCTCAGTTAGAGTTCAGAAACTGTTTGGAAGTAAGTTATTAACACTGCTTTGCCAATTGCATCTGGCTGATATGTGTATGGGAAGTAATGTTAGCATTGTCTTAGTAACAAATGAAATATTTCATGAGAATTTCATAGAGTTTGAAAAGGCATGGACCAGAAGCGTGCCTTGCAAGGTGAGTGGCTTTTTATCCTTTTTGTCCAATGAGGCGTCGGTTTTAATGATCCTTTTTATCACCTTGGATTATGTACTGTTATATGTTTCCAAGCACTCCTGGGTATTCCATAAACAGTCAAGAAATGTGGCTTGTACAGCCATTTGGTTTTCTGGAATACTATATCTCTTGCACCATTTCTTCCTGGACTTTCACCATTGGGCCTCTCTGGTCAGTCTGGACTTTGTCGTCTGGCATTATTTCAGTCGTACCAATCATCATCAGAAGCTCAGGTGGTTCCAAGTTACAGTAGCAATCAATTTTATCCTATGCCTGATAATCACAAGTGGTCAAGTCCTCCTCTACAGACGTACACCGACGTACAGAATTACACTGGACCCAACCAACAAGACAGTGTACAGTGCCGTCCATCTGATGAGAAAAATAGCCATCATGGAAGCTGTCTGCTGGTTGTTGTTTGGTCTGGTCACCTTGGTCAATACTGAAGGCACGTCTGAGCTAGACAGGATTCACGGCAATCTGGTGGTGTTCATGCTACCACTCAACTCGGCCCTTAACCCCTTGTTGTACGTGTGGGCTGTGTGGTGGCAGAGCAACGGAGGATAATTCAAGAAGAAAAACTGTTAGCGGTATTTAAAGTGAGGCTTGCCGGACCCGTGAAAAAATTACATCAAATAAATTAGAGAAAAGAAAAAACTACATCCATACATTAATACATACATACATACATGCATTCCTACATACATATATACATACACACATACACACACACACACACATACATACATACATACATACATACGTACAGACACACGTGTGCATACATAGACACATGCATATTCACATGCATGCACACATAGATCACACACACACACACACACACACACACACACACACACACACACACACACACACGCGCGCGCGCGCGCGCGCACACACACACACACACACACACACACACACACACACACACACATACATACATGCATGCATGCATGCATGCATGCATACATACATACATACATACATACGTACATACGTACGTACATACATACATGCATACATACATACATGCATGCATACATACATACGTACATACATACATGCATACATGCTGTCGCACAATCTGTGGGGATGCATGGCGTTGTGGTGTGATGTGGTGTACACCCACAAACGTCTCCTCTCTCAGTTCGGAGACACCCACAAGCAATGAGTAAAGTTTGAAATAAATCTGTTGACATGATGAAATGAACAACATGTGGATGGATGATAAGTGTATGATATGATTATGATAAGGTGGATGAATATGCAAATGAGTACAAGTTCTTACAACACAAAACGAGACAATAAATGAATATAACTAATCTCGTTCACTCTTTCTCTCGCCCTTTCACTGGCCACGTACGAAGCTTTAAGAATCTGAATGTGTGTGTGCTGTCGTGGTGGATGTGTGAGAAAAAAAAAAAAGTCCACTTATCTGGCGACTCGTCGCGTACCCTTGTTACAGTGCTTCGATACTAATCACGATAGCAACTTTCTGTATTCAAGTCTGCTCACCCCTGTAGCCTCTTGACGCGTTTACCAGACACTTCGCAGATGACTTTTCAATTAAAAATAATAAGATAACCACATCAACACACCGTCCAAGAATATCACGGCTGTTCACATCAACCCACCGTCCAAGAATATCACAGCTGCTCACTTCAACACAGCGTCCAAGAATATCACCGCGGTTCACATCAGCACACCGTCCAAGAAAAACGGCTGTTCACATCAACACACTGTCCAAGAACATCACGGTTTCATAAATCAACTTGAAAGTATTGAAAACAACTAGTTGCTTGTGGTGACTTGGCGTATAACGAAAGTTCCTGATGCTTGAATAAATAATAGACTAAGTTCTCCAACACGTCGCGCCGTCCTTCTCTGCTCGTGTCCCCATTTTCAATTTGAATAATTTTCAGATCTATCAGTTTACAGTGAAGTTTTCCTTGGAATGACCAAGGTGACATAACGGCTGGATGGTGTTTGATATCATACAGTCTCTGTGCATTTAGTTTGGTCAAATCTTCCGTTATGTGATGTGACACTTACTTTGTTTTAGCAGTCGCCTCTTTTTGAAAATGTCGGATTTAATTTTTTCTGTTTACAAGACGTACGATGACAGGCCTGTTCTTACTGGTGGTGTATTTGCCCACTCGATTGGAACACTGATGTAGCGGTGTTGAAACGATGTCAGTTCCAGTTTTCTTTTTTTTTTTTTAATCTACATTTTTATTTCTGTCTCCTCGGCTGTCTGTCATCATGAATCTCCCGGCAAATAACTTTTACATTTTCTTTTCGACTGTATTGTTCAAGAGAGTTGCACAGTTCTTTTTCCTTCTTGAGTTCTTTTTGGAGCCGGCTAACATCATCATTCAGTCTCTGTAACTTTTCTTTGAGTAAATCTCTTCAACCGGTTTTATTATATTTACAAAGAAAAATATCGATTTTGAAGGTAGGGACGCTGTAAAAGTAAAAATAGGTGATTCTTTCATTTTTCCAAGTACGCAAGTAAAATTTCTTGGCGTTTTTTATTCACTATAAACTATTTTGGTGTTAACATATAAAACATCTAGTGCAAAAGGCCAGAAAGAAAATTGTGTTACTGCGAGTTCTAACTTGAATCCCTCTAATAAATTATAGATCTTATCTTCTCCATGTCGCCTTAGGGACAGTTCGTTCGATTTTAAGTTATGGTCAAGAATTTTTTTTTTTTTTTTTTTACTGCACCAAAGACAGAGTTACATACGTTAACTAGTATTGATTCCTTAGCATTTAAAATTGCTTTGGGGCTTCAAAGAGATGGGCATCAATTAATATGACTTACAGAGAGGCAGGAGTTTTGCCTTTAAATGACATAGGATGCTCTGTGCTTGTAGCTACTCAGCACGAGCAAGAACAGTCCCTAACTCCGTTTATTCTGAACTTGATGAAAGCACCTACGTTTCCAGAGAAGTACGGAATAAAAAGACATACTTTCATTGTTTGATTATGTGTCTCCTCAAATCTGAAATAAATGTCAGCGAACCGCCCAGAGAAACGTGGACAAACGAGTCACAAGACAAAACACAACGCGTTTCGACCGCTTAGGTCTTCTCAGGTGAAACAAAGACAAATTAAATAACGAAAATGCGCTTATTTCATTTGTTTTTGTTTCACCTGAAGAAGACCTAAGAGGTCGAAACGCGTTGTGTTTTGTCTTGTGACTCGTTTGTCCACGTTTCTCTGGGCGGTTCGCTGGCATTTATTTCAGATTTGTTTAGATTTCCGCCTGCAGTCGTCTCACTTTGCAACTAGATCTATGAGCTCCTCTTTTACATGCACGCGACTTTTCGTTTGACAACATTGTTAAAATGACTAAATACCCTTTCCCCCTTTGGTTGATGAAGCAAGCAGATATTTTCTATTCTTATGGTAATATTACTAAAAATGAGAATCCACTTTTGCTTGCTTCTCTTGTTAAAGAATTGATTTACACTGAATATGAATCTTATCTGCAAATTTTCACTGATGGTTCAGTTTCGTGTACTTCTGAGGTTGGTGCTGCTTTCGTGATACCTTCCCTTAACATTGAAACAAGATTTCAGTTTACCAAAGGTTGTTCTATTTTCACTGCTGAGTTATTTGTTCTTATGAAAGCTATTGATTTCATTCTTGATATGCAAGTCTTACCAGAAAGAATAATGATTTTGTCAGATTCCAAGTCTGCATTAACAGCTTTACACTTTCAAAATACATCACGTCGTCCTGATCTCATCAGTGAAATTTTATTTTCAGTTCACCAGTTAGTTTGTTTTGGGGCCGGAATAGCTCAGTTGGTAGAGCGCCTGACTCGTAATCCAAGAGTTGCTGGTTCGAATCTCCTCCGCCGGGCCTTTTCGCCGGGCCTTTCGACACGGTTTTTTTTTTTCCTCGGAGTTAACATTACTTCTGACTCCATTACCCATACAGTCCTTCGAGTGAGAGTATAAACCGAGGTTCCGTGTGTGAACGCACGCATAACATCTTGCACACACGTAAAATCCCATCATCAACTTTCGGAAGAGAAGGCCAGTTTGGCCGTTGGTATGGATAACACGTTACACATAGCATGCACCCTGCGTGAGAAATTGACAGAATGAAGGAAGTTAGGAAATCGAGTGAACGATATTGAACGATATTGACTGGATGACACGGGAAACGACTGAATGAAGCGCCAGCTGGCAGCTCTTCAGTTGGCACTACCCAGGTAGACAGCCCGTTGTGTAAACTAGTGTGGCTTGTGAAGCGCTTAGAGCTTGGCTTCCAGCCGAGAATAGGCGCTATATAAGTTCATTATTATTATTTTATTATTATTATTATTTATTATTATTATTATTATTATTATTATTATTATTAATGATGCAAGGTTCTAAAATAACATTATTATGGGTACCCGGTCACTGCAATCTTCGAGGGAATGAACTGGCTGATACCTGTGCAAAAGAGGCTTCAATGTGCAAATCAACTACAGATTTATGTGATATTCCTCATTCGGTTTTTGAAATAAACAATATTCTGACAAAAAGCACTCTAGGACCAGAGAAGAACACAGTACCTTAAAAAAACTGCCATTCAGAGGAACAGATGGGATTATTCTGCCCTCAGCAGTCATTGTATAAGTCCGCCAGCTTCTATTCCAAATCGAAATGTATTGCACAGAAGACGGGTGGATGGTTGGTTAGGCAGGTTTTTAAAACCATCTCCTTTGTGTGTCTGTGGTCAAAACCTTATTGTATCCCTTTTTTTTTTACTTGGATGTTCCATAACAAAAGCGTATTTTCAATGTCTTCATGATAAATTTTTTCTAAAAAATCTACATTTAACATTCCATAGTTTTTTTTTTTTTGTTTTGTTTTGTTTTTTTGTCCCAACCCAGAAAGTGGGTGGAGTCTAGCCAATCTGGCTGTAAATCTGATCAAGTCTCATCCACTTGGCAGATATTTCTAACGGATTTCTTTTTTGTTTGTTTCTTTTTTTTGCCTCGGAGCAGGCAAATACAAATATATCTGCCTTTAAAAGGTATTGCGATGGTTCCCTTATGCGCCAGTGAAGAGTTTTCATATCTGTAATATATTTTCTTAATTTCATGTTCCCAGTTTTTTACATCTTCAACCTCCTCCCCCCCCCCCCCCCCCCCCCTCCCCCCCCCCCTCCCCCCTCTTTAAGTTCAAAGTTTTGCCAAGTCATTACTTTGAAGACAATTTAGTTGTTGGCCTACGCTTGTTTTTCCCCCACTATTAGATTGTTCGTCTTTGTAATTGTCTGACTTTATTCAAGTTTAAAAGGCTGTGCCAGTCTTGAATAAAGGTTACTCTGTGTTAGGTTTCCTTATGGGAGCAAAAACTACCCCACTTGTTTACTGTTTATTGTTTACTGTTCCCTGCCTCATTTCATTTCCAATTCTTTCTTTTTTGGTTTAGTGGTCTGGTGTACACGTAGAGCAAAGAATTGTTACATGACATAAATGTCCGACTCTCACGTGTACTAGGTCGCATTATTCCATTTACGAAATTTTCCATAGGTTGTGCTCGCGCTA
>JADBJO010000001.1:2809831-2814034 GCA_016801955.1 Conus betulinus | reverse complement strand
AATGCGAATCTTTATTCAGATTAAGGCCAAAGCCCATACTGAAGGGGGGTTTCATAAATGTAATATATGTCATGAATAAAACGAATCAAAATGCTAATGACAAATACTGTAAATTAAGAACACAACAAACAAACATACCTTCAAGATATTGCAGTCCTGAATTCTCTTGTTTCCTTCATAAACATACTTGGCTAAATTCAATAGTGTGTTCTCATTACTTGTCGATAATAAGAGAATGAGTCTAAAGTTACACGGTTCTGTATAATATTTGGATTGGATAAGTTTTATTCTTAAATCACTCAGAGCAGGACAGCAAAACAAAAAAAATGTATTTCATCTTCCCTTTGCTTTTTTACATAAGCGACATGTTAGATCACTTTCAACAACATGCTATACCTAAAACGATGGCAAGCAATGTCAGATACACCAAATCTAAATTTTGTCAGTGCACACCTAACGTATCTATTCATTTTCATCTTAATATAATGTTCTAATACATGCGTCGATTTAAAGAGTTTGTACTGAACAAATCTATCACTATTATACATATGGTCATGCCAGTCCTGCCACCTGCAATCGATAATCCTCTGTTTAAAACAATGTAGAAATTCTGATATATTTTCAACACCTTGGTTATCCCAAACAAATCCAAACCCATATGAATTTAAACATTGTCGAACATTTGAAGCCCAAGTCCTCTTACCATTATTGTCTAACTTCAACAACATCCTGTAACCTTTATAGGGTATCCTGCATTCGTCCATCTCGTTAATTTGAGCCAATATTTTATACACTTCAAATAAGAATTTAAATAAACAGGATATCTTCCGAGTTCACCGTATACCAAATCATTAGGAGAGTTCTACTATCCACATTCAAAAAGCGCTTCAACGCATATAAGTGAACTTTCTCAATTAAGGCACCTTCTCAAAAGCCCATATTTCTGCTCCATACTGTAAGATTGGCTGCACCTGTGAATCGAATAATTTGATAAAAACACTGAATGAATTACAGTCCAACTTGTACAAGATATGAAGAATAACTATGACTGCCTTTTTCGCTCTGTTCATTATATCCTGACAAGCAAACTCAAAACTAAGTTTGGTTGTAAAATAAATACCAAGATATTTATAAGCATTAACCACAACAATTCTCTCACCTCCATAAGTCCATCTTTCAGCACGCCCCAGATATCCCCCTTTACGAAACACGACAATGTTGTCTTACTCATATTAACTTTTAATTCTAGTTTGTTTGCTGTAGAGTACAAAATATTTTAGTTGTCTCTGGAGACCGACCACTGATACTGCTAGTAAAATAATATCATCAAAAAAAGCAGCATAAATAATTCTAGAATGTCAAAAGTTACACCATGTCGACCATTTTCAATTATTTCCAAGGCTAACTCATTAATAATAGAGAAAATAATACTGGGCTGCATACATCACCTTGTTTGACCCCACTTGTACACATGACATACTCAGATAATTCTGCACCCGATCTTATTTTTGCTTTTACCTCACAGTACATACTTTTTATGCAACGATACAATTTACCTTTTATTCCATTTTTTAACAAAACAGGCCATAATAATCTTCGAGAAATTGAATCAAAAGCCTTTTCAAAATCAACAAAAGCAACATATAACTTTTGATTATACACAAATTGTTTCTGAACAGCAGCAAGTAGGGTAAATATATGATCAATTGTGGAAAAACCCTCTTTTAAATCCCGCCTGATGTTCTCCAGTTATATTGTTTTGACTTACCCATTCATGCAATCTACTATTAATAACAGAGCTATAAATTTTGCTACAAATATTACTTAATGAAATACCTCTATAATTATTTACCTTGTTAACATCGCCCTTCTTAAATAACGGTAAAATAATAGATTCTTTCCAACTGTCAGGATAAGTGCCATTATCGAAAAGAAAGTTAAATAGTTTTACCAAGAAATTCACAACAGATTCACCAGAATATTTTAAAAAATTCGCCAATTAAACCATCAGGACCAGCAGATTTTCCATTTTTCAATTTTCTAATGGCTAGCAATACTTTCTTCTGCAGATATTGCTCTATCATAAGGAAATTCTTCATCTTCATTATCATTGACTATGATCTCTGTTGAACTACTTCCATCGTTTTTTTTCTAACACAAATTTTTAAAAAATGTTCAAACCATTCGGATATCGAAATATCGTTGGATGGTTGACATCTTTTCTTTGAAATTTTGTGTATATAGTTTCCAGAAGACTGTTGGCTCTTCACAGAATCGATCAGTTCATTTAACAATGACATATTATATTCTTTCTTTTTTCTTTCATTTAAATTTTTATATTCGCGTCTTGAAACACAGAATGCAACTCGATCATCTTTGTCTAAAGTTTCACAAAATTTTCTCCATAGGCTACGCATTTTACATTTTGATACTTTGCAGTCCTCATCATACCAGTTATCATCAGGGGCTCTCTTATTTAATACTATCTTCTTTTTCAAATTTTCAGCTTGTTCTTTCATGATCACATTGAATCTACATATGGCTTCATTTACATCCACATCAATAAGATCTTCTGCCACTGCCATTTTTTCTTTCACATCCTGAGAGTCCATGGACTGTGTAAATTTCGGAGCATAATCCTTACTCCAGCAGTATTTAACAATACACTGATTATGTTTACCATTCGAACCAGTATGCATTTTTCAGCATTTTGTATATCAATACATAGTACAAGGGGCATATGATCAGATTCAAATCTTTCTATAACTTTAAGTGTTAACTGTTCACATAGTAACTCAAACCCATTTACTGACATCAGAAAATAATCGTTCACACTGCATCCTAAAATCAGAAATATATGTGAAACGACCTTCAAGGTCGCCATTACACATTCCGTTTAAAAATGTACAGTCCCAAAACAGTGCACATGTTTAAGAACTTCTTTCCATATAAATTCAACATTTTTATCTTGAGAAGTTCTTTCCATGCGACTATCAATCTTATTATTATAGTTAACGTGTACTTCATATTCATCTAACATGTCTGGGGTCTTATCAGAAGTTCTGCGTTTCATATCACCACATATTAATATTTCAGTGTCTTCCAAATGCAGCCATTTACTAACAATGCAATTTTCCAACAAATCAATGCCGTTGTCAAAACCACTGATAGAGTAATAAGAGGAATTTTCGGGCGGAACATACGCACACACAAGTAACAAGTTTTTATGAAGACCAAAAAAACTCCTTATCAAAAGTAAATAACATGGAATAAGGACTCTGACACTCAACCTCCTTCACATAGGGAAGAAAGATATTTCGCATTAAACAAATTATTCCCCCTGAACCTCTCCCTTGTCTCGTGAATTTTAACTGCTGGTTTGACGAATATTTGATAATCGGTAAACAAACTCGATTCAAAATTTTCTGCAAACGTTTCAAACCAGACAAACAAAATCAATGAAGAAATGAACTGAATAAAATGCATATCACCTAATTTATGAAACAATCCACATATATTCCAGTGAAGGAAAAGAAATATTGTTTACATGCTTGCTCATATGACAATCTTGACTATATAAATTGTCATTATCTTCTGAGTTAATTCTCCCATCACCTTCATTCACTCTTTCCATGTCTATTCCCTCGCCGTCACACTGTCACTGTCACTATCTGATTCCTTCGACTTCACACTGTCACCATCACTGTCTAATTTACTGTCACTACCTAATTCATTCTCCGCCACATTTTCACTATCAACTTCAGCACCATAACTTGTTTCATTAGTCATCATACTGTCACCACCGCTGCGCGCTTCATTCACCCGTCACACCGTCCACACTTCTATCTGTTTCATGCGTCATTACAGTGTCAGCACAACTGTCTGTATTACGTCACCACCTCTGGCCGTTCCCTTTGTCATCACACTCACACCACCACAGTCTTTTTTTTATTCATCAATATACTGACCACATTTATCTTAGACTTAGAATCATCACGATCTTCTGTCATAGAGTTACGCATGTAATCATCACCCCTGAGACTTTCCGACTCTGCTGCATCGTCATCGCCATTTTTACTTGTATAAAAATCTCCACACACATCGTCTGCACTCATAACATTTTTCTCTGTCAAGCAAGAATGCTCCGATCTGTCGATATCAATGTAAGGCGCATTATTATTCGACATCAACAACAAATCATTT
>JADBJO010000001.1:2697331-2799831 GCA_016801955.1 Conus betulinus | reverse complement strand
GTCAAATTACCTACTGCCATGCCTGTCCATAAATCTCAAATGAATATGTTCTAATGGTTAAAAACAGTTGTAAAAAAAAATGTCATTTTTTGAAACTTCTTCATCTTCCAGTGGAATGGAAGCGGTGAGAGTTAATATAAACGGGGATTGTTTGGGGGGGGGGAAGTTGGGGGGGGGGAGTGTGTGCGTGTTCATGCGTATGTGCGCATGTTTACAACCGTAAGAAATAGAGGAGGTAAGACAGCCCTGATATGAATGGACCTCATGGTTGGCGAGGACTATGAACAAATTAATTGAAATGAAGTTTGGGGTGATCAGCCATTGTTAATTGCCATCATTTTTGTTTTGTTTCTGTCGTTTCTTTGAGTGTGCCTTTCTATTGTTGTTTTGATAGAATATTTCTGTACACTATGTACAGTATTGTGTCTCATCACTGTCAAATATGCCTTTTAATCTGCAGTGTATAATGTTCAGAATATATCATCAGGTAATATTATATTTTACTTCCTGATCTCTCAACTTGGTCTCAAAATTGTTTTGCATTTTGCATCCGAATGTTTCACTTCAGTCAGTCTGTCTTTGTTGTTTAACATTTCCATTGTTGCAGTCAGCATCATGTATTCTTGACACCATGTGACATAGTTCAGTAACTGCTGAGTCCCATCTGTGACATGCTGTTGGCTGCTGTTTACAGGAGCAGGAATGCTTCTTGGGAAGAGCTGCGCAAAGCCCAGAGGGGAAGCTCTGAAGGTGGCCGAGGACAGAAGGTACCGTCTTCTTCGGGCTGAATGTAGAGCCTGGTGTTCATGTTGTCTTGCCGTGCGCAGGTCCCTTGACTTATTATTCTGTAGGCAGTGATCATCCCCTCCTCCCCCCCCCCAGACACACATACTCAAGGTAAAACTTAAACTTGGTCATGACCTGTTTGTGGATTTTTTCCCTGTTGTTTTTTTTTGTTTGGTTGTTGTTGTTTTTCCCATGAAGACTAACAGATTCTGTCTCCTCCCTTGATATCTCCACTCCCCCCCCCCCCCCCACCTCACAACCCTCCCCTCTTTGCTATTCTTCCAGGACAAAGTTCCTGGGGCAAAAATACTGTCACATTCAATTTTTGATGTTACATCTGTACAAAAAACATGTACTCTGATGTCAAACTGGTAATACAGAAGTAGAACATGTCTGATATAAAACAGAAAAGGTTAAAGCCTTTGGGGGTCTAAACTATTTTGAAAAAGCCATATACTTGGGGGGCCAAGCGGCTAGTCTTTAAAACAAGCAATATGAGGTCAGAGGTCAGGTCATGTTGTTTCGCCAAGCAGAATCCTGCTGAGCACTGTCAGGTTACCAGTGGCAGGGGAGCACAGACAACCAACAGTACCCATCACCCCTTGCCTTTTTTTCGCTTTTGTCCAGTTTTTGCTGCTGGACCGACTGCTACAATATGAGAAAGTGGATGACTCGTCGGGAGACTCAGAGGCCACGGCCTCCAGCGGGACAGCGATGGAGAGGGGCACCACAGGGATGGTTGGGCCAGCAAAACGGTCGGTGACACTGCCAGGTTTCCTCCGTCCTGTTTGTGTAGGTGTGGTGTGTGTGGATGAGTAGGTGTGTGAGTGTTTGTGGGGGGGGTGTGATAGTGCATGTATGTGTGTGAGTGTGTGTGCATGTTTGTGTGGGTGTGGGCTATTTAGTTTGTAATTGCTTAGTTTCTTCCAACCTACATATGCGTGGCAAGATTTAAATCTAGAGTGCAGGGACAGGATGAAAGTGTACTGTCTTATTTTGATGTCTTTGTTTTAACCCATCCGGACAAACTGTACCCACACAGATATGCAGAATGTATGTGAGATTATGTGGTAGTGTAGTTGCATGCAGGCAAACCATACCGTAACACTTACAACCACACTGGCACATGTTTGCATACACAATAATATGTAAATTAATGATATGTATGCACATGTTCACAAAGATGAGCGGCCACAAGTAAAGTGTTTGGTTTATTGCAGTTACTGGGGGGGGGGGGGGGGGGGGGGGGGCAAAGAAAGTTCTGGATTGTGCTCAACAGGAAAACATGAGATTAAAAGGAAGCAGATTGTGCAACCACAGCTGTGCGTTATTAGGATAAGGCACAAGATTACAGGATATTACAATGCTTTATGATGGTCCACATTCACAATCGGATGAAGATGCTGCCATGGCGCAGTCCATCATTTTAAAGCCACTGTACCATTCTTGTACTTATCAACATCAAAGTTTTCTCTGGTCTTCAAGCTGGGGGGAAATAAGAGTAAGTAGGCATCCTTGGGCACCTCTACTTCCGTTTCACAGTCAGTATGCTAATGCTTGTAGTTTTTGGCACAGGCTGTCAAGAAACCTGTATGCCAGTTGAACTTGGTAGCGATTGCTATATGGGGGGAAAGTGCATCTGTTTGCCAGGCCCTTGAAGGTAAATAAAAATCAAACCGCTTAAGTAATCAGTGGGTTGTGTTTGTTGGGTTGTTTTTTTTTTTATTTTACTTCCTTGTTTGTTTATGATTTTTATTCACTGGTGTGTTCTGTCTGATTCTGCTTGTACTTATACCTGTCTCCCAAATGATTGATGCTTTGTACAAAAAACATTTATGTCCTGCAGGTGACTCTTGAAAGAAAGTACATGGAGTTTACAGTAGGGAAGGATATATGCTATATCCTGTTCTTTTCATGAAAACACAGTGTTTGAACTTGTATGAAGAAGACACCAGATGCTATCTTGCGTCGTAAAATGTGCAATACTTGGAAGAGAAAACGGAAAGGGGAAAAACTACAGTAATATAATAAAGCGGAAGATGAACACTGGTTGTTCCTCATAACAGGAAGCGTGTTCAGCGGCCATTGGAGTGGGGCGGGTCACAGCAGTGCGCTGCAGCTGGGGACGGGCAGCATCTCAGGATGGCTTCGCCCAGCAAACATCGCCAGTATGATCTGGCCCAGGTCAGTAAGTGGGATTTGTTGCCCTGTGAAGCTTGTGAAGGGCGTCCCAACATAGGAGCACCCTGATTTCATGCTGCCATTCAGTTTTATTGTTCAGTTTTAGGCATGACTTGTCCCCACAGTCTGCTAACTTGCGGAAGCTCAGCTGGAGTAAAAATTTGTCTTTTTGCTTGAACATAGGTTTGAGTTGTTCTTTACATTATTTTGTAGATTTCAGTTAAAAAGTCACAAACCGCTTTTGATTATTAATGCTACTTTTTTTTGAAAGTTTTAACTAAAAGAAGTTCAGGCAGTTCATTTACGTGTGGTCTTGTGTACCTGTCTGTGTATGTATATTGCGTGTTGTGTTCCTTGGCAGTTCAGTGATATTTTATTTTCATGTTGTAATTATGTCAGTGGCATAAACAAGCATGGACTGTTCGATGGTGCCTACTGTCCCAGAACAGCAGGACATATAACTGACCGTAACATTTGAAGACGAATCGGAGAACAAACGCGAACGAGACTTCGGACATCGATTTTCGCCTCTCGAATCGTGTTGCGTGTCGTCTGCTTTTCAAGCAAAGGGAAGCAATTCAATAGTCGGTTATCGTTTGCGCATGCGCAGTTCGACTTCCGACAAAGGGCGCCATGCTCCCTCATCTTCGGCGAAGTCCGATACTGTTGCGTCTGTCATCATGCCAAAGGGAAATTACGCATTTGATCCGTTGTGGCTACAGAAGGAAGAATATCGAAGCTGGATCACTGAATGCAGAGACAACAAACATGCGTTTTTTTCTGTAAAGTGTGCAAAAAGACCGTTGATGTTCGGGACAATGGGCGAATTGGCGGTTGCAAATCACGGGAAAGAGGAAAAAATACGTGGAATTGGATAAAGCGAGTAGGCCGGTCGGTAGTCTTACGGACTTCGTTCGGCAATCATCAAATTCATCAAATCGGGTCAGACCCTTTCCTCAGTAGAATCGTCAGCCAATCCACAATAACAGCAAGTGGGACAGATGTGTTGAAAGCTGAAGTGTTGTGGACGATTCATGCCATCAACAATCATTACAGTTTCCGATCTGCTTAAGACAACGCGAAAAACTGTTTGCAGCAATGCTTCCATATTCCTCGATTGCGACGAAAACTATCGGAGTGGGGAAACCAAAAGTAGATGTCTTGCAACTTTTGGCATTGCTCCTTTTTTTCTGTCAGAACTGAAAAAATGAGTGAAATCACAGACTGAATCTTCAAATCAATCGTCACGTCGTCTCCATAGACTTTTAAGTGACTCATTTAAGTGCGCATTGTTAAAAGAAAAGAAAAATCCTACTTTCATGTTCAAAAAGACAGCATTCATACCACACCCCTCCCCCCAAACTTACTACCAGCTAGCCTACACACACACACGCGCGCACACACACACACACACACACACACACACAAAAAAACAAAAAAAAAAAAATCATTTATCTATTTATTCACTTAATTTTTTTGTTATTACAGTTACTTCATTTTATTCATCTAGTTATATAATTACTACCATTATCATTATCATGACTATCCCTTCTATATATATAATTATATAAAAAAAAGATGTATATAATATAAAAAAAATCCCCCCCCCCCCCCCCCCCCCCCTTACTTAGCATTATTATCAATCCACCCTTAACCACAACCATCACAAATATATCACACACCACCACTAAAACCAGCTACCACAACCCATCGTTTCACTCCCCCGTACCCCCACCACCCACCCCCCCCCCCCCACACCACCCCCCCCCCCCCCCCTTTTCCTCTCTCATAATCCCCTCTGTCGTTTCCGTCTGGCGGCCATTCTTCCTACCACATGGACAGATAAGTCACTCTTCGTTCTTTGTTTGTACTGTCCTAAATGTTAAATGTGATGGGTTTTTTTTTTTTTTTTTTCTTTTTTTTTTTTTCCCCCTGAAGAAGACCCAAGAGGTCGAATTGCATTGTGTCTTGTCCTGTGCTTTGTTTGTCAATGTCCTTGCGCCGTAACTAACCCCTCTCTTTCTACATTTTGCTCATTCTCAGCCATCAGTCACTCCATTTTGAAATGGGAAAAAAAAAAAAAAAAAAAAAACCCAGTTAATGTGGAGCTGCAGGAAGGCTACCCACATTCGCCTTTTCAAAAGGGATTACCCTGCTCCCTATCCTGCCCAGAACAAGCGTTAGGTTAGTCCAGGCCGCCAACCCATTCACACACACTTCCACACAACAGCACATACAGGGCTGTATTTTAAAAGTAAAGTTTGCTGAGCTCCCTCCTGAAATGTGCTAGAGAGGAGGGCCTCGGCTGCAGCTGCCGGTAGAGAGTTAATGAATATGTCATGCTTTGATGAATCATTGAACAAGGACTTGAAACAGAAGCAGCTGGAAAATTCATGTCAGATACTGGTCTGGAAAGCAGATTGAAGGTTTTCTTTTTCTGATTTCTCAATTTCTGTTATAAAAGACTTCATTTTTTAATTTTTTGTATGTATATGATATTGAGCATGGAAAAGACTACAGAAGTGGTGTAAACACCTTATCTCATGGCTGGATTACATGTGTAAGGTTATATTCACTCTCTTTTTTTTTTTTCATTTGTACGGCTAAATTTTGCCCCTAAAAATTAATTAAGTGCTGTGCAGATGCACCCATTAATCCATTGCAGGCTGTGGAGGGAGGAAACTAACTGAGCAGAAGTTAAGAGAAAGGCTACTGAACAGAAAGCTGGAGCAAGGAAATTGGAATGTCCTGTAAGGAAAAAAACCAAGGCCACCAAACTGTCGGGGGAAAAATAAGACGATGAACAGTAGCCCATGTGTACAAATGAGGACAGAAAGGGGAAAAAACTTTCGTTTGTGCACAATCTGCAAGTGTGCATTCTGTGATTCTACATCAGTCATGGGGCTGTGATGATGTGAGTGTGGCAAATATGCATACATGTACGTCTGCACAGCATCACGTATGTTAGAAATAAAGTGTGTTCTGGAAAATGTTCAGAATGTCAGTTCTTAATCTTTTCTACACCTCTGTCCTGGTTAGAAAAATTTGGGGGAAGGCTCAGCTAACGTGTATCTTCCTTCTGGTCTTTCTGTCAAAAAACCATGGACCCATTTCTTCTGTCGAAACCATACTGATCAATCAATGAGATGAAGAGGGTGGTGAAGATGATGCTACGGATTTCCATTCCGATCTGAGATTACATGACAGGGGCTGTACTCTATGCTTTCACTTTCATAAACATATCCCAGCGTCAAACCAGGCCCGAGAGATACAGACATTTGGTCAGGAAATTTGAGCAACACTCTCAGAGACGCATCCATTAAGGGGATGAAAACTTGACTGTATGGTCCCTGTCTTCCCAGTTGAACCTGTAGCAAAGATATTAACTCTGGGTAGGAGCCAGTCGGGGCAGAAAAATCCCACAAGGCTCTGGGGTGGAATTTGAACTCACAACCTCTCAGCGGGAGCCTGTGACACTACCACTTCGCCACAGCAATTGGTGAAATGGTACATCTTTATGAATAATGTCTTGGTGTGCTTCATTATATTATATGTCTTTCCACATGAGCGCTGTTGGATGCAGCTTATCAGTTCTTCTTCTTCTTTTCGTTCGCCTCACAGCGTCAGCCCAGCCTCGTTGATAAATGTAGCCGTTTTTTCTCCAGGTCTTGTCGGCAGCCGTGGAGCTTCGTGTGCAGCGGAGTCGGCGTTGGCCACACGGTTCTCTTCAGTCCCTTGAGAAGGGGACAACGTCTGTTAGGACGTGTTCTGGTGTTTGGTCTTCAAGACACACAGGAGCAAGAAGGGGGAAGGCGCCAGCTTCAGCTTCCTATGCAGGTGGCCATTGAGTCGGCAGTGGCCAGTTCTGAGTCTCATAATGACCACTGCTCCTGTCTCTCCCTCGCAGAAGATGGAAGGCATCCCTTGTGGGTTGTGGTCGCATCAGAGCCTTCACAAGGGTCTTTCTTCTCTGCGAAGAGTTGACGCTGTTGTCCCTGGTTGTCTTCCTCTGGCTCCTCTGGTTTTGGGCGAGCTGATCGGCTGCCCTCGTTCCCTGGGGACTACTCCGCAGTGGGCAGGTACCCATTGCAGGACTACTCGTCTACTTTTGGCGAGTTCCTGGAGTTTCTCCATTTAGAAAGAGGAAGGGAAGGGGGAAGTTGTCTCCTGCAAGGGGCCTCCAGGAAGCGGACAGCGCGTCAGAGAGGAAGACAAACTTGGGTTGCAGTCGCTCTCTGTGATTCATGAATCAGGAGGCTGCCCCTGCATGAGGGCCTGAACTTCTGCAGCATAATTGGAGCAGTGTTTTCCCAATTGGTATCCCTGCTGTGGTGGTGTGTCCCTCAGGTGACTTGATAAATACGCCCGCTCCTCCATCAGACACTGCGTTGGTTGCTGAGCCGTCGGTGTGGTACGCATGTATCCAGGATTCTTCGGGGTACTTCTTCTCAGCAATCATGGCAAGTGTGTGAGAGTGCGTTTGAACGATGTCATCCTGAGAGTCTCCTGACCGGCAACCTGTGGAACTGTTGTGGAGATGTGAAGATTTGTGAAATCTTTCATTCCAGGCTGTGGCAGATCAGAGGGGTCCAGTGGGGTTGGCAGGTGGCAAGCCATCTTGATGCTCCCTGGCAAGGACTCTTGCTTCATGGATGAAGCTACTGCGTTTGAGACGATTCTTGGTCAGGTTCTGCATCCTCTTGTTCATCGGAGTTGAGGCAGGCACTTGAATTCTCTCTGCCTGAACCATGGTCTTTGCGTCTCTCCTCTGGTGGAGGGGCTGTATGGCAGTAACCTCCTCCATGGCTTTGATTGGTGTGGATCGCATGGACCCGGTGATGATCCTGAGGGCTTGATTTTGGACCCCTATCCAGGGATTGCTGGTGGGTCTTCGCTGCTGTTGACCAAGCTGTTGAGCCATACTCAAGATGGGGCCTGACTGCTCCCTGGTAGACGCGCTTGAGTATTTGTTCGTTTGCTCCCCAGCTGGTTCCGGCTAGCTTCCGCAGAATGGCAAAGCTTTTCGTCTGGCCTGTTGCTTCAGCTTTCTGGATGTGTGGTCGCCAGTTTGCTTCTTGTCGAAGGTGACACCAAGATAGGTTGCCTCCTCTTCGTGTGATTTCAGGGCTGTGCCTCCAAGTTTGATGGCCCAGCCTTTTTGTTTTGTTGACAAGGTGAAGAGTGTTGTGGGAAGATTTCTCCTTGTTGATTGCCACACACCACTTATCTGCCCATGCCGCCAGCTTGTCAGCCGCTTTGTTGCATTCTGTATGTGGCAGTAGTGGCATGCTCTTCCTTGCACCACAGCACCAGGTCATCTGCATAAAGTTGCAGCATGGATACCTTTGGGAAGTTCTTGGATGAGGTCATTATGAAGACCAAAAAGAGTGTAGGCGAGAGGACGCCTCCTGGTGGGACTTCCATGTCGCAGCAGTACTTTTTTTGCCTTTTTTGTCCGTTGACTGTGACTCTTGCTCTGCGGTTGTGGAGGTAGGATCTGATCCAATGCAGCATGTTGCCAGCGACTCCACATCTATGCAGTTTCACGAGGAGGCCATCAGTCCAGACTTTGTCAAAGGCCTTTTGTAGATCGATCCAGGTGGCAAAGACAAGCTTTTGTGCTCCTGGAACGCATCCTCGATTTCTTGGGAGAGGTAGGTGGTCTGGTCTTCTGTGCTGCGAAACTGTCTGAAGCCTGCCTGTTCAGGAGCCAGAATGTTTTCAGTCTCGAGATACCAAAGCAGGCGCTGGTTGACCATTCTCTCTAGGGTCTCTTGATGACGCAGCTGGTGAGGCTGATTGGCCTGTAACTGGCAGCCTTCTTCTTGTCCTGCCTTTTTTGAGGACAGGGATCATGATGGCTTCTCTCCAAACTTGTGCCAAGTCTCCAGTTTCCCAGCTCAGGTTGAAGACCTCTAGAAGTTTGAGGGTGGCTGTGCTGCCAAGGTGCTTCAGCATCTCGTTAGTGATCCCATCTGGCCCTGGGGATTTCCGAATGTTTTCAGTTTCCTCAGAGCTGTCTGGAGCTCATGGAGAGTAAGGGGCTGCTTCATGGGTTTCACGTTGGTGTCTTGTCGTCTCTCTCTCTGTTCTCTTCTTGCTTCTCTTTGCTGAGAAGTGCTGACAGGTATAGTGCTCTCGCTTGCGTAGATATCAGCAAAGCGGTTAGCTGCGCATCTCCCTGTCAGCATCTCTCCATTCTCTTCCAGTGTGTGATGTTCTGGCCTTTGCTGTCCTCATCGTTGAGTTGGCCTACAACTCTCCACAGTTTTGAGCCACCTTTTCTCAGGTTCAGGGCTGCTGTCTTCTCTCTCCAGCTTTTGCGCCTGGCCTGGATCTTTGCCTTGAGGAATTGCTTTTGTCTGCTGCAGCTGGCAGGTGGTTTCTCGTCCGATGGGTTGTTTTTCTGCATCTTGTCTGGCCTCTGTCATCTCGTCCTGTAGTTCTTGAAGCTGGTTGCTCCAGTAGGGTTTGTACTCTTTCTGAGCACCACGTGGAATGGTCTCTTTGGCAGCCTGCAAGATGCTGGCGTTCAGGATTCTGACAACATTGTTTATGTCTCTGCCTTGGACTTGAAGGTCCTTGGTGAGAACGTTGTGGCGGTTGACTGAAAAGCCTCCATTTTGCCTTCTTGTAGTTCCAGCGAGGAGGGCACTGGGCGACTGGCTGTGCTTTTGTTGATCTTCAGGACACTGGCCTGTGATCGCTACCTCCTAGCTGCTCTCCACTTCCCTGGTGATGTCCTGGTGTACATCTTCAGTGCAGAGAGCAAAGGTCTGGGGTGGAGGTAGTGCGCCATCGTCTGGAGTAGAAGGTTGGAGTGTCACTTGGGGAGTTGATCAGGACGAGATGATGTTCGTCTTGCCAGTCTTCCACTTCTTCTCCTCGCGATCCATCTGGCTGTAACCCCAGCTCTGGGAGTGACTGTTGAAATCACCTACTGCGATAAAGCTCGAACCTGGGACGTTGATGGTGCCAGAGTGACAGTGGCTGGTTGTCAGGGCAGTAGAAGTCAGGATGTGCAACTCTGTGTCATTCAGTTTGGCCCCGAATCATCTGGTACTCAGCACCCTCCATGTGGACTGCTGTTTCGCTGGCATCGATGTTGTCCGGACAAGTGTCAGGATTCCGCCCTTGCTTCTGTCAGCTCTGTCCCATCTAAATGGCTGGTAGCCTGGGATTTTGAATGCCTTTCCTGTTTTCAGGTGGGTTTTCTTGAATGCAGCAGACGTTGATGTTTTCCTCGTGCAGGATGTGTTCAAGCTCCGTCTTTTATTCATGACTCCTTCTGCATTCCAATGCATCACCTTGAAAGGTTGTTGCTGCTTGGTGATGTTGTTGTTGAAGTGCTGCCAGTCGCTGTCCTCTGCCGCCCCCTGGCGTGACGAGGTGGACGAGAGGGACCTCCAGTCGCTGTGGGTGGACTCCGTTGAGGCTCGGAGCCCGGCGCTGCCCCATCCTGGGAGGGACCTCAATGGGCGAGCGCCCATTCTCATCTCGGCTGGCTGACATTGTCATATGGCGATGATGCGTGGTGTCGTCGTGGTTATTAGAGTGCGCCGTGCAGCCCAAACACCTCCGTCTTCAGCACTCGAGGTTTCTGTAGGGGTTACCCCGCCCTTAGCTCATGGTCCAAAGTCCTGCCCTGTGAGCACAGGGGGGATTGTTTCTCCGAGGGTCCCACCCCGTAGCTAGAGGTTTTAACGCGCCTCATGATCGCGTGATGAACCCGTCATGGGACATATGGGTATTATTTCTTGAGTGCAGCAGTGCCACTGCTGCCCCACCCCGTCCTGCTGGGAGCACCGCCAGTTGGTCCGGGACTGCTTATTCGACCAGGCGGGCCTGACTTATATCGCAGCTAACCCTCATATCTGAGGGCCGTTCCCCTATCCGCCACCGGGGGACCCGCCGGGTTGGGGGATGGTCGGCCCCGCCACTGAATTGGAAGTAGCCTGTCCCCGGAGCTTATCAGTGTCTGCCATCATCAGTGACATGTCTGAGTCATCATGCAATGGGTTGGAAAAACCAAACATCGTAACATTTCTTCCAGTTCTTCTTTTCTCAAACATAACCATTTTAAAAACAATTACTGGCAAATGTCTCATAGAACTTCAAAGAAAGAATTTCACTGTAGTGAAGGAAAGTGAGTGATCAACAGTAGTGGCATAGTTTTAAATTGTTTTCTTTGCTAAGAGTAGCTATGTGACTGAGAATCATCAAAGCACTGTTCAATGAAAGGACATTGGAACAAGAATATGTGTTTTAACATCCTCACTCCATATATTTTTTTATGTGGTGTACATGTCACTGTATGTGTGTGTGACAGCAGGCAGCCGCCAGTGGCAGCCAGGAAGGGGGCAAGAAGAGAGCCAAAACCACAGCTAAAAAGACCAAAGCCAGTGAGTGTCTTTTACAGTGATCGTTCTTTGTTTTATGAGCTTTAACTTGTATCAGACAAGTACCTGCATATACTTTGATGTCGTTATATCAAATTTTCGTCTCATAACATTTTTACGACTGTCAACATTTTTCTAAGCATCAAGCTATACCTGCAGAAGCTTGGATACATTAAGAAAAAAAGTGTTTTTTCTAAAATCGTACCAAATTGTGTCTAAAAATCTTATCGAGGATGTATTTTTGCATGTATGCATGTATCTTTGTTGTTGATGTTTGAAACAGAGCAGTGTGCTCCTTTGCTTGATTTTGGAGACGCTTGAGTCGGTCCGTAGCATCGATGCAGACTCCCCCACTTCGTGGCTGTTTCATGGTCTGCCATTGAAATTTGAAGTAACTGCAAGTTCACTCGTACAGTCTTCATAGCTTTCTAAAACCGTCATCAACAATTCAGAGACCCTGAATTGGAGACTGGTCTAAAACACACTGATGTTTCTTAATACATTTCATGGTCGTAACCAGATCTCTCCTCCAATCCTTCAGCAATAGAATTGCTTGTCAAACACGAAAAAAGGAAAAAAAAAAAAAAAAAAAAAAAATGATGCTTACAGAAAAAAACAGATTAAAAAATGGCACACTCACACTACCATCAAATGACCATGACATGCAACACCAAATAGAACATGACCATCTATCTACAGCACCAATAGAACATGACCATCTCAGGGTTCGTACGCCCCTTGAAGACCCTGAAAACCCTTTAGATTTCAACTGGGTCAAAAAGGCCCTTGAAAACCCTTGAAAACTGCAGATATCCCTACCATCCCTTGAAATCCCCTTAAAAATCGTTTCGGACCAAAACTGACCGTAACGTTTGAAGACGAATCGGAGAACAAACGCGAACGAGACTTCAGACATCGATTTTCGCCTCTCGAATCGTGTTGCGTGTCGTCTGCTTTTCGTGTTGCGTGTCGTCTGCTTTTCAAGTAAAGGGAAGCAATTCAATAGTCGGTTATCGTTAGCGCATGCGCAGTTCGACTTCCGACAAAGGGCGCCATGCTCCCTCATCTTCGTCGAAGTCCGATACTGTTGCGTCTGTCATCATGCCGAAGGGAAATTACGCATTTGATCCGTTGTGGCTACAGAAGGAAGAATATCGAAGCTGTATCACTGAATGCAGAGACAACAAACATGCGTTTTTCTGTAAAGTGTGCAAAAAGACCGTTGATGTTCGGACAAAGGGCGAATCGGCGGTTGCAAATCACGGAAAGAGGAAAAAATACGTGGAATTGGATAAAGCGAGTAGGCCGGTTGGTAGTCTTACGGACTTCGTTCGGCAATCATCAGATTCATCAGATCGGTCAGACCCTATCCTTAGTAAGAATCGTCAACCAATCCACAATAACAGCAAGGGGGACAGATGTGTTTGAAACTGAAGTGTTGTGTGACGATTCATGCCATCAACAATCATAACAGTTCCCGATCTGCTGAAGACAACGCGAAACTGTTTGCAGCAATGTTTCCATATTCCTCGATTGCCACGAACTATCGGTGTGGGGAAACCAAAGCAGATATCTTGCAACTTTTGGCATTGCTCCTTCTTTCTGTCAGAACTGAAAAAAAGAGTGAAATCACAGACTGAATCTTCAAATCAGTCGTCACGTCGTCTCCGTAGACTTTAAGTGACTCATTAAGTGCGCATTTGTTAAAAGAAAAGAAAAGAAAAAAAACGTCCTACTTTCTTGTTCAAAAAGACAGCATTCATACCACACCCCTCCCCCCTAACTTACCTACCAGCTAGCCTACACACACACACACACACACACACACACACACACACACACACACACACACCCAACAAAACAAAACAAAACAAATTATCAATTTTATTCACTTAATTTTTTTTTTTTATTACAGTTACTTTCATTTTATTCATCTAGTTATCGTAATCACTACCACTATCATTATTATCATTACTATCCCTTATATATATATATATATATATATATATATATATATAATTATATATAAAAAAAGATTATACATAATATGAAATTATATAATATAAAATCCCCCCCCCTGCCCCCCTTAGAATTATTATGAATCCACCTTAACCACAACTATCACAAATATATCACACCACCCCACTAAACCAGCAACACAACCCCATCGTTTCACTCCCCCCTCCCCCCCCCCCCCACCCCCACCCCCCCACCCCACGCACCCCGCCCCCCCGTTTTCCTCTCCCATAATCCCCTCTGTCGTTTCCGTCTGGCGGCCATTCTTCCTACCACATGGACAGATAAGTCACTCTTCGTTCTTTGTTTGTACTGTCCTAAATGTTAAATATGTTTTTTTTTTGTTTTTTGTTTTTTTTCCTGAAGAAGATCCAAGAGGTTGAATTGCATTGTGTCTTGTCCTGTGCTTTGTTTTGTCAATGTCCTTGGTGGTAGCTAACCCCTCTCTCTCTAAATTTGGTTCATTTTCCATCAGTCACTCCATTTTGAAATGAAAAAAAAAAAAAAAAAAAAAAACCAGTTAAGTGTGGAGCTGCAGGAAGGCTACCCACATTCGCCTTTTCAAAAGGGGTTACCCTGCTCCCTATCCTGCCCAGAACAAGCATAAGCTAGTCCAGGCCCGCCAACCATTCACACACACTTCCACACGACAGCACATACTGTGGCTGTATTTTAAAAGTAAAGTTTGCTGAGCTCCCTCCTGAAATATGCTAGAGAGGAGGCCTCGGCTGCAGCTGCCGGTAGAGAATTAATGAATATGTCATGCTTTTTGATGAATCATTGAACAAAGGACTTGAAACAGAAGCAGCTGGACATTCATGTCAGATACTGGTCCGGAAAGCAGATTGAAAGTTTTCTTCTTCTGATTTCTCAATTTCTGTATAAAGACTTCAGTTTTTATTTTTTTGTATATATATGATATTTAGCGTGGAAAAGACTACAGAAGTGTAATCACCTTATCATCATGGCTGGATTACATGTGTAAAGGTTATTATTCACTTTTTTTTTTCAATTGAACGGCTAAATTTTGCCCCTTAAAAATTAAAATATCCCCCTTTAGAAACCCTTGAAAAAACCCTTGAATTTTTTTTCCTGTGAAAAAGTGGGAACCTGCCATCTATCTACAGCACCAAGAGAACATGACTATCAATCAGACATTACAGTGTACTAAAGGAAGGCAGACAATAGTGGGGACAGTTGGTAGAATGAGGGTTTTAACAAAATGGCTTCAAAATACTTTTTGCTCTTAAGCTTTTGTACATATATATTTCACATAAAAAGAAAACGAGCCGAAAAGGGATCATTGTTCAAATGATTTTTTGTTTTTGTAATTTTTCAGAAAAGACTTTGTTCGTCCAGTTGCACACATCCATGATAGTGGGGGAGAAGAGTTGTTCACTTTTCCATTTTCATTTTTTGTAAGAATCTACTTTTGTGGGCAAGTGTTTTTTTGTGCATTCGTTTTTTTTGCCTAGGTTGGTTTCTTTACTTTTTAATCATATTCATGGATCACAGGTATATTCTCTTTTCCATCAGACAGTAAGACAGTGTGGGCTTCACACGTACATTCCTAGGTTATCCTCATTGTGATGTGGCAGGTGCACCCAAACCCACATCAGAAGTGACAGAGGCTTCCCACGGCCCATCCAGCGCCATACCTGGTCAGATGACACGGGAAGAACTCGAGCGCCACCTGGATGCCAAGCAGAATGTGTTTGGCATTGAGAAAGCCTCAGCCAGCCTACCGATGGACATCTTCAGTAACGACAACTCCAACCATGCCAGGTATCTGCAACCTATTGTACGTTGCATGTCCCTTCGGTTTGTATTTATTTAAACGATTGGAAACAGTGTCTGAGGAAGGGAAAGAACTCCTTCACTTCAGGCCATTCCCTCTACATGTACAAATTTTCTCCCCCACTCCCCGGTTGACACGGGATATATTATGAAAAGAAGCGTAGAGTACAGCCCTGTCATTCCCGAAATGGAAACCCGTAGCATCATCTTAATCATCCTCATTCTCATCGATCAGCATTTAAAAAAAAAAAAAAAATTCTCTCCCACTCAGATGCTGTTTCCTCTCATTGGTGAATGGTTTTAGGTGTGACACTGTGCCACTTGCTCGTTTGTTGACAGTTTTATGTGTAATATAGTATAACTTATACGCTCATGGTTTTTGTGTAACACAGCATAACCTATTTTTGAAAGTCTTTGTTGCAGTGTAGCATCATCTAACCATGTGTTAAATTTTGTAGTTTTAATATCACGTCACCTGCTCTGTTGTTAATGGTTCTGGGTGTAAAGTCGCATCACTTGCTGTGTTGTGAATAGTTTTGGGGTGCAGTATAGCATCTCTGACTTGTTAACAGGTTCGTGGGAATGTAGTGGCGTCACTTTCTCATTTCTGAACTATTTCTTGTCTTCTGAAGGATCATTGACTTGTTGAATATTTAAGGTGTGAAGTAGCTTTACTTTCTGTCTTTTTTTTTGTTTGTTTTTTTTTTTTACATGTAGATGTGACATGTTATCATTTACTCATTTAAGAATGTTTCTAGGTGTTATGTAACATCATATAGGTTGATGTGTAGTCACGAACAGTTTTATGTTGTAGTGTAGTGTCATTTAGTTACGTGGTAACTGCCTTGAGTGCAATGTGAAATTATTCATTAACAGTTATCAGTTAACTGTAGCATTTTTTTTTTTAACCCTGTGTGTGTGTGTGTGTGTGTGTGTGTGTGTGTGTGTGTGTGTGTGTGTGTGTGAAAAATGTAGCATCTCTAGCTTTATTTTCTTTATAGTGCAAGTGGTAATCATTTGTTGGCAGGTTTAGGTGTAATAGAATATCAGCAGTGAGGGTTTGGGGTGTAACATAGCATTACTCACTTGCGAACAGTTTGTTATAATGTAGCATTGTTTGTTCAGTTTTAGGTGTAATGTAGCATCAGTTGTAATTGGTTCAGGTGTTATGTAGTATCACTTGATCTTTTAACTTTTTGAGGTGCAGTGTCACATCAGTTGTGGAAAGGGTTAGCTGTAATGTCGTTACAATTATTTGGTGACAGTTTTAGGCGTAATGTAGTATTGTTTGTGAACAGCTTTTGGTAAAATGTAGGTGGATCGTTTTACTCATTTGTTAACAGTTTTAAGGTGCAGTGTTATCATTTTGTAACAGATCTAGGTGTGCGGTAGCCTCATTTGTTAACAGTTGTAGATGTAAGATAGTATCGTATGTCAACAGCTCCAAGTGCAATGTAGTATCACTTACATGTTACAGGGTACCTGCTGTTGACTGAGTCATAAACAGTGTCAAATAAAATGCTTACTTGTGAACAGTTTTAGGGCAACACACTCATTTGTTAAAGAAGTATAACTTTTCCACTGAACACAGACATTGTGAAATTACTGTTAATTAATTAAGAACTGTCAATAAAGCAAGATCTTGTTTCGAAAGTATGAAAACTTTTCTAGTGAATGCGAAAGCAGCATTTTATATTTTCCATATCCTGCTTTAAAAACAACCCTTTCAGGTCAGTATTCACTACCACTGACAGGAGAAATTATGTCGTTTTTCACACTTTGAACTCACAAGTTCACTGAAATTTAAAATATAGGAGGAAAAAAAGGGGGGTGGGGGGGGTACTTGTCAACCGTATTTACATCAGTATGACCAAGTACACACCTTTTTCTAATTGTTTTTCTTTCTTATTTAGATAGGCCTGCTCTTTTTTTTCAGCTCTAGCGTGAGATCACATCATTGACCATGTTCTTATGCTTTATTTTGGAATGGTCTCAACACCTGAAGCGTTTCTGAACCTCAGTGGTTTGTGGGTTGGCATTTCAGTGAGCCAGCTGGCAACGGAGCCACAGGAGATGATGAGGAAGAGGACCTCGTCATCGACATACCACACTGAATCGACAGTCTGCTGTGTTCTTGGTGGGGAAGGGGGTGGGGGTGCGTGAGTGTGTTTCCATACGAGTGTGTGCCGTGCATGCGTGTTTCCCAGTATTCTGGCAGATGCTTATAAATTTGGGAGTTTGACTGAAATGTGCTGAAGGCCCTGTAGGTTCTTGGACAGGGTTGAAAGTTTTGAAAAGTGGTCCTTCCATGGATTTGTAGAGTGCTCCTAGGTGCTTGTTCTGGAGATCGTTAATCAGTTGTACTCCCTAGATGTGGATAGATCAGTTAGCTCAGTGGTGGAATGATCATGTAAATGAAGTAGGAGATCATTTTGAAGTGGAACACCTTTGCTTAGGCGGTGTTATAAAATGTGTTGTGATACAAGCTTTTGGGTTTGGCTTGGTTTGTATTTGTTCTTAAGAGGTTTGTGCATGTGAATACTTGTAAAAACCTCTGTGACTGAAAATGTGTAAGAAACTCTGTGTGTGTGGTGTGTGTGTGTGTGTGTGTGTGGTGTGTGTGTGTGTGATATTGTCACTTGACGTGGTGCATATGCTTGGATACATTGTTTATGTGTGTGTGTTGCTCTCATTAAGAGTGCATTAGCAAGTTGTCCCATGGGGTTGAACAAAGCTTTTGAACATGATTTTTGTTCTTAGTTTGTGCGTGTGTGTGTGTGTGTTCAACAAGAGGGAGACTGTATGTATGTGTGTGTGTGCACTCACATTCTTCCCCCCCCCCCCCCCCCCCTTCCCTCTTTTTCCCATCCCCACACAAGTTAGAGAGCAGCTTAAACGGACATGCCAGTCTTTCATGTCAAAGCTACAATGCATGGCAGGTTTCCTAGGCTTCCAAAGAGCATCCTTGCTGCTAGTTGTCTCCAGCTTTCCAGATCAGGCGGCTGAGGGTTATGTGTAGTGGACACATCTGTGATAGATGTTGTTGTCACGCTGCCAGATGACTGATCTGACTTGCTGATATGAAACTTGACATATATGTGGAGGATGGTGTAGCCACCACCTGTCTGCAGCAATTGCCACCTGCTTGGAAATCGTCAACAGGTAACGTGGATAGTTCCAGGTGTGATGTGGACTCTCCTGAAACCACCTGCTGATTTACTCGCCTTTAATGACGGTCTCAGCTTCTTTGTAGATGGTAGACCTGTCCTGGTGTGTTGGTTAGCCCTCCTTTGCCAGTGTCTGCAGCCCACACAGCCAAGCATGTTGCAGTGGGATGGTGTCCACTGCAGGACAGTGGTGTGAGCTGTGTGCAAAGGGAAGCAGGAGATGGGGACAAGGTGCAGGGTTCTTTTTTGCCTTTGGTCATCCCGGAAGTGCTGGCAGTGTCTGTGATGCAAAATCATCATTGGTGGAAGGATCAAGGCTGTTTCTGAGGGTGGGCTGCACTTCTTATGATGGCCACTGTTACTGCCCTATCATTGGTGGAGTGAGAGAGCAGGGTATTTTGTTCCCTCCCCCCCCCCCCTCCCCCCTCCCCCCCATGTTAGCATGTGTGATGTATGCAAGTACAGTTGTTCAATATGTAATGCCTTTGTTTAATGTTTTCCGTGCTTTGTATTGATTGATGGACTAAACAATTTGTGTCATAGATATACTGCCACTTGTATGTGTGTGTGTGTGTGTGTGATTGAGCGCGTTTCAAAGGGCCACTTTGGCTGATATTGTTTAGACAGGATGGCTTGCCTTACTTATTTTTCTTCTGGAAATATTGATGGCAAATACTCACCAGTTTTTGAAAATAACGCGTACAGAGCACTAAACTATATGGATGATTAACATTTGTCTCATTTTCCAAATTGGTTTGCTCTGTGTTGTCTTACTAGGAAGTATCTCCCATTTTTCAACTTTTTTTTCTTCTATGCCTCTCGCTCATTTATATTTTTACCATAGACATTTCTGTGCCTAGCCTTTTTTTTTTTTGTGCCCCACCCCACACCCTACCCCCCCCCTCTTCCCCTATTTATATGCATCGGTGTCTTAGTTCATTGTGCGCTGGATTATTGTCTTTCAGATGAGATGAATTGAGATCCCATGGCACTTTGCATATGTAAAAGGATTCCAGGTGACAAGAAAGTTGCCCTACGGGTAAAATTGTGTCACTTTGTGAGATAAACAAAAGCACGTTGACACCGATATAGAAAGAAGATGAAAAATGGATGGCAGCAGTTTGCGATACTGTGGTCTTCCCATGGGAAAACAGGTCGAATGTCACGTAGAGAAATCTCTGTTGTGTGATGATATAAAGTTAGTTCAATACAAAATGATCTGATTTGTATAGAACTTGAATCTCTTCAAACTCATTAAAAAAAAAAAGTATTTTGCATGCATATTGTTCACACACACATAGAGTTTGCACATGCATTTACGCACACTTGCATACACATACACATCTAGACAACGTGTATAATGTGTGGCTTGCTTTAATATTATTACTCCTTTCCTATAAGCATCAGTTACATAAATTTAGCTGTGAACACACATTGCAGAAAAGTGAAGTGATTTTCTGCAAATTTTGCATTTGTAAATTTTAAACTGAAGTTTTCTGATGTTCAGGTGTATAAAGTTATTCCGGGGACGTTTTTTTTTGTTTTGAAGTAATGGATATATGCGTACAGGCATAGATACATGGTTGTTAGTTGTAAATGATCAGAGGTCAGAAAAATATAGGGATAAAGTTTTTTTTTAGGTCCAAGTGTTCCCATTTTGGTTTCAGTGTGGAAAAGTTTTTGCACATGTTGTGTTGTCCTGTTGTAAAACATGGAACTAAAACTCGTTCAGTATGCAGTAGTTTGGCCTTTTTCAAGGAGACTACTTGATCTCAGTGTTGTCAGTCCAATGTTAGAAAGGATTTTGAAACCATGCGATATTTGCTTGTAAATGCTAGTATGTGAGGGTGAATTCACTGTTGTTCTGTGTGCGTGTATGATGCATGCAAGATGAATTCTCTGTTGTTCTGTGTGTGACGTAATATGGTATGTTGATTGAATTCACTGTTTTTATGTGCACTACATGATTATGGTATGAAAGATGAATTTGGTGTTCTGTATGCTGATGATGGTATGTGAGGTGAATTCACTGTTGTTCTGTGTGCTACGTGATGATGGTGTATACGAGATGAAACTCACTGTTGTTCTGTGAGCTACATGATGATGATATATGCGAGGTGAATTGAACAGAATTCACTGTTGTTCTGTGTGTTGCATTGCATCATGATGCTATGTTATCGTGAATTCACTGATGTTCACTGTACTATTTCACACTCATGATTTTATGATCAGAACCTGATGTAGTGATTTTTCATGTGTTGCACATATGTGAGCATTATCATGATCAAAATGTGTCATTAAAATCCATTTTTAACTTGTTTCCGAGCTGTGTTCTTGTAGGATTTATTGCATACTGTACAATCCTCGTTTATTCTGTACATCATACGGTCAGATGAGAACCATCCTATAATTAAAGGATTAGATCCATGAGATAATGTGCAGTCCAAAATATTTTCAATCTTTTCAACCTTATGGCACTTAACAAACATGAATGGGGTGAGCATTAACGCTATGATTTCTCAAGGTACGGCTGTGTCCGGTAAGCCTGAATCTTTTTCAAACAAATTTTTTTTCAGGATGCAAGCATGCCCACAAGCACCCATGATCTGTGTCCATTTTTAAAATTCTGTACACCGTCCTCCACCCTTTCATATTCAACACACATAATGCCAAATGGTTCTACTTGGTTGGTAGGTCTTGAAAGAAGCACCATGATGGACCAACAAACCAGTGGTAACAAGGCAGGCCATTGGTAAAATAAAGTATCATGACAAATTTGAAAAAAATATTTATAAAGTTATGCAAAAAAAATGTAGACAAATGAATCACAAGACAAAAATAACACCCTTCTTGTGTCAAATTGGAAGATAAGTGATCGCTCGTTCATTTTCGTGGTCCTGAGTGTTGTGTATCTTGCCTGAAGAAGACCTAGGAGGTCAAAACGTATTGTGTTTTGTCTTGTGATTGTTTGTCTTTGTTTTTTCGGCAGAGCCTCATAATTAATTTTTCAAATTTGTTTAGATTTCCGCCTGCAAATCGCCTCAACTGGATCTAAGGTATCTTGATTCAAAACGTGCACGGATTCAATATCAGCAAGTGTTGATTTTCAGCAAAGTGCTGAGTTTTGAGAGGTGGGGATTCCAAGATTGAGCATGGTACAGATCTTGTCTAAAGAGGTTTTTGTGACAGCCTCCCACAAATGATAGATAAGTTGTGCAGGGCTGATCGCCGCTGCAGGCAACAGAGTGGTGGGGGTCATTTTGGGGTAAAATGAGATTTTTTTTTGCACCAACACATAGGAAAAACCATTGAAGCATATTATGTTTTTTACTGATTTTACTTAAATTAAGCTAGAAATGTGATTACTTTTTTTTTTCACTCCGTGTCATAGATTTTAAGCAGCACTGATTGTGAAAATTTACTCATTTTCAACAGATAATCAAGTGCACATCCCTCGCAGAGCCCCTGGCATGTCGCACATCATTCAAAAAGCTCAGTATGTCTTTTTTCAGAATCTGTACACAGTTTTCTACAATAAACCAATCAGAAGGCCTTTAGGAGGTATTCAAAGTTGTACACAAAAAAAGCCCTCCAACCAATCAGCAGTCAAATACAAAATGGCCTTAGTAACTCCGCTGTTTAACAGCAGAGATGCTGCCTTTCATTGGCCACAGCTCAATAGAATGTACTGTGCTTTGCCTTTGTCATCGTTTCACTCAAAAAATCATCACCATGGATTGATGTATTGCAACGCTGTGAAATTCATCAAACTCGGGGAAATATTTTTGATTATGAAGGCCAGGGAATTGGTGGCCTGATAAACGAATATTTCACCATCAGCCATAGCAATGAAAAGGAATCTTTTGGTTTCGATTCCAGCGAAGAAACTGACAGTAAAGCTGACGAAGGGATTTCCCCATCGATTTCAACCGGCATGTGTCGGTCTCTTGGACATGAAATCAAAGATGAAAAAGAAAATGAGGAGCCAGTTGTACGAACTGAAGAAAGGCGCAGATCTGTGGGGTATGAACTGCAGTGGGCAGCCTCTACGAGATCTGCAAATGGCAGAACAGTTTTCCTGTAACTGCATGCACATCAACTGCATTCCAGCTGCTGATGACCAACATAACAGATCTCTGTGTTTTGTGCATATTTGTGAAGAGGAGAGGGAGCACTGGATTTGAACGTCCGGATATTGTGTGTATGTGTGTGTGTGTGTGTGTCTGTGCGTGCGTATGTCTGTGTCTGTGTGTGTGTGAGAGAGGACAAGAGAAATTTGGTGTGCCCCCACCCCAGGCAACTGAAAAGGAAGAAGAAATAATAATGCACAAGCATTTGTTTCTGATAAGATATGTTGTGTTAAATATGAATATATGCTGTTTTTTATCGTAGGATCTCATGAATTGTGAGTCCGGTATGTGTTAATGCACAGTGCTAGAGAGCTGCCTTTTTTCCCTCCAAGAACCCACTTTTTTGTTTTCTTTAAGTTGGGCAAAATGAAAGCTAAAAAATATATGTTAATTCAATCAGTTGCGATTTGTGTATCTGTGCTAAGACAACATTAAAAATAGAAGTATTTATTAATAAATCAAATTTTTTCATGTTTCAGCTCCCTGAGCAGCCATTAAATACACCAATGCATGTCTGACTGGGGATAAAATTCAGTTATTAAAACATTTGTAATGCTTATTTTGATGGTTTCCCACACTTT
Organism: Conus betulinus; assembly: GCA_016801955.1. Classification (NCBI taxonomy): domain Eukaryota; kingdom Metazoa; phylum Mollusca; class Gastropoda; order Neogastropoda; family Conidae; genus Conus; species Conus betulinus. The sequence continues at coordinate 2,776,774 of JADBJO010000001.1, read as the reverse complement.
CATAAGTTTATAGCAAAATTAAACCTTGGTTGCTAAGGAAAAATGGAGAAAGTAGGGAAACTTAAAGCCATTTTTCTTAAAATGGTTACCGTGCTAATGGGACAATTTGAAGGGTCATAACTTTTTTCATTTTTTAACATACAGAAATTCTTTATATATCACTGAAAGGTCTTTTTCTTCTCTTTATGTTGATATCCATATTTCAATAAGTTCAAAATTCGACTTATCTATCATTTTGTGGGAGTTGGTCACATTTTGCCTGATCAAAAGGGATTTGGCATTTGTCTTCCCATAAGCCCTCTAGGACAAATGGGTTTAAATTTTAAAAGGAATTAAAAGTATACTATTATATTATATTGGGTATTTATATAGCGCCTGTCCACGGTCACAGACCAAGCTCTAAGCGCTTTACAATAAACACACTACCTCACTCAACGGGCTGCCTACCCAGGTAGAGCAGGCCGAAGAGCAGCCTACTGGCGCTCATTCACTGAAAGTGGTTGGTGGAAGTGGTTGGAGGAGGAAGTGAGCGCAAAAGTGATGCTGACCAGTTCCAAAGGCACCGTCAGCCACAGTGTGATTCTTAGACTGAAAGACCGCATGAGGAAAATCACCTATCCAGGACAAGCAGTCTGCACATGGTGTAATGACGCGATCAAGTATGGCTCACGGGGCAAGTCAGCATTGATCAACCACATTCTTGCTGAAAAGCACCTAGCAAGAGTGAAAGATTGTCGTACAAACAAGACTCTTGGATCGTTTGGGAGCATCGGTGAGTCTACCCACCACCCCCACTACCACCCCGTCTCTCTCCTCTCTCTCTGTGCGTGTGTGTGTGTGGAGAGTAATGCTATTTGTTTTTGTTGAAGTAATATATATTAATAATATTACAGTTAATCTCCAGATAGATATGGTGATTCTGTAGCCCCTCCCCCCCCCCCCCCCCCCTTTTTTTTTTTTTTTGCAATGAAGGTCTTTTTAAAAAAAAAAAAAAAAAAACATTACATCAGTGTCAAAGTATATACAACGATGTAGTCAATATTTCAGTTTTTAATAGCATACAACAGATAGCATTAACATTCATCAACTATTTTTTGTGAGAGAGAGAGAGAGATCAAAACAAAACAAAAAATTGCAAGGGTGTTTGGACATTCTACAGACAAGCAAACAAAACATATAAGTAAACAAAGAGACGATAGTATGAAAATAATAATAGTGGTAATAATTATAAGAAGAAGAATAATGTTTTTTACCTCTTCTACTGTGTCACAAAAATCTTTTTTTTCTGTACTGTTATTATAGATACATGGGAAAAAAGAATCAGTTACACACATTCATACAAACAAACAAGCAGGCAGGCAGATATGCATGCATACTTATACTCTGGTGACTAGATCTAGCAAGTGACATTATGAATGTTGAGGAGTATCAGAAGTGTGAAAACTTTTTTTTCTTTTTGTAATAGAGATGGATCAAGTTGAAGAAAAGAAAAATATATATATAGATGTATGTATGTATAACTGCTTGTGGGCACACAATGAGTTAAACCTTTCACAATTTGTACATTTTGAATACGATCCATAGTCAACTCTCTCACTTGCATTATTCTGTAAAGGAATCAGAATCCTCCGTGATTTATCCACCATCAAAAGATATTGAAAGGATTTCGGAAAATGGCCGGTTGTTTTGGCTGAAGAACATGACCAGACTCGGGTCATTAAGTACTACCTGTATTCTTACATGTTACAATGAATCTCTAGTGTGCGTTCTGTATTGTAATTACCTGTCAGTGTCAGTATTATTTTCTCAACATAATGTAAAAATGATACAATATCATGCGCATCTTGTGCTTAATTTCATTACAAACATTTTATTATTGCTAAAGACCCAAGGACCTCAGCATCCGGTGTTGACTGCAGAGTCTGGTGGAGGTGCTGAATGCACTCAATCAAAGCCTTCAGCAAGTTGACTAGTTGTAGCAATGAAAGACATGAGAAGCAGGAGGTAAATGCAGTTCATGCAAAACGTTAACTTTAAAGAAGGAGAAAGAAAGAGAGAGAGCTGGAGGGAAAGAGTCAGAGTGTGTGTGTGTGTGTGTGTGTGTGTGTCTGAAGAGAGTGTGACTGTAGAGTCAGAGAAAGGACATAGGTTGCATGTTCTCTCTCTCTTTCTCTCTCTCTCTTCATTCTATTTTGTTCTTTCTGAATCTGTCTTTGTTAAAATTGATATTTTTCTTCCTATCACTCTCCTCCCTCCCCCCACCAGCTTCTCCCTATGTTTTTTTTCTGGGTTTGTTTCTTTAAATGCTTTTTTTTTTTTTTTTTTTTTTTCAGATTCTATACTTTGTTTCATTTAAAATTTCATAAAAATGTGATGCACATTCTCCCTTTCTTCTGTTTTTTTTTTCCAGTTTCTTCTTTGTCTTGCACACACATGCACAAACATACACATGGACATGCGTGTGTGCGCCACGCGCGCGCGCACACACACACACACACACAAAAGCACAATACACACACACACATACACACATATCAGTATATACTCTCTCTCTCTCTCTCTCTCTCTCTCTCTCTCTCTCTCTGGCTCTTGTAGGCGGGGCTATAAGCCACATGATTTGCTCTCTCCCTCCCTCCCTCCCTCCCTCTCTCTCCCTCCATCCTCTCTCTCTCTGAAAGCAAAACACAACAGAATATTTAAGGAAATAGCAGTCAGATAAGATAAACTTTTTGAAGAGTATGCTATACAGCACGTATTAAATAAATTGCGTTGATTTCAGGCTGCTGTACTGGTTGTCATGGCGGAACAAGGTTGGTCTTTTTCTGCTGCACCAACGATCATAGACCTAGCCAAGAGTCTGGCTGCTGACCTAGAAGAACTTGCCCAGCTTTCAATGGACAGAACTACTGCCTCACAAGATGAAGCATGGTCTAGCTGCATCATTTGGGGCCAGGACTCTCAACATCATCAAGGTGCAGAAGTTCTCCCTCAACATTGACAAGGCAACCAGTAGTAGCACCACTGCCAGAGTCCTCACCATCCTTGTTAACTTCATTGAGCCTGCTAGCAAAAAGCTGACTACGCAGCATCTGACATTGCTCCAGCTGATCAGAGTGGACTCAAACAGTGTTTTTGAAGCTATGAACAAACTTCTTCACTGATCATGAGATTCGTTGGAGAAATTGTATGAGCGTCCTGCTTGATTCTTGTGCTGTGATGAGGGGAGCAAAACAAGGACTGGAGGAGAGAACTAGAGAAAAAGCCCCTCATCTTATTGATATCAATAGAGATGTGTGCCACCACGTGCACAACGCTGTGAAAAAATTCTGTGCTCCATTCTGGGCTGAAGGGCTGTTCATGGATGTGCACAATGAGTTTCACTGGTCATCCGTCAATCAGGACACACTGAAAGAAATGTGCTTCATTCTTGACATGAGGTATTCAACACCACAGAATTTTGTGGCTCACAGATGGCTGTCCTGTCATGATGCTGCACAACAGACCTTGCTGCAGCTGAAGCCCCTGACCTGTATGCCTTTGCCTTTCTGTCCAAAGAGGACAAAGCCCTCTACAGTCCCATAGTGGACAGCATCTGCAAGGATATATCGGCTGTTGGACGACAGAGAATTTCACAAGTACTAGCGGAGGCTTCTTCGAAGACTCGCACTGATGATGGTCGCATGCGAATGCAAAGAGTGGCAGATAAATTGTTCACACATCGTGTGTGGACAAAGTTTGTTCTAGGCATTTATTCTGCTGTCCTGGCTATCATGAAAGAGTATGTGTGTCTTTTCCAGAGAGACGAATGCAGTGTTCATCTCCTGCATGACCACCAGATGACACTCTTCAAAAGATTTTTGGCCATGTTCGTCAAACCTGAGGCTTTTCAGCATCTGAATCCAAAGAAATTGATCAGTCAGGAACACCTGTGACCAGAAACAACAGACTGTCTACAGGAGCTTCAAGACATGCATGTGGGCTCCTTCACACAGAGAGAGCTGGGTGGACCTCAAGCCAAAGGCAAGCTCTGTATGTCTTTCCTACAGACAGCTCAGGCTGCCTTCATCTCTTGTGGCAAATACCTGCAACAGAAGCTGCCTTTAAACAATCCAGTTTTGAAGGCAGTGTCAGCACTGGATCCTGCATGTGAACATGACAACAGTGCAGTGCAGAAAGGCCTTAAACGCCTACTAAGTCTGGTCTCCAATGTTTTGACTTTGTCACAAGAAGTGGAGGATTGTGCTGATGATGATGAAAAACAGGCCAAACTGGATAAACTTACTGACAAGTTCAATTCTGAAGTTGTACCCCAAAAAGCCTGCCAAGTTAGGAGAAAGAAAGTCCGATGTTGCAGTGGACGAATGGTGGGCAGCAGTCAGCAGTGAAAACCAGTACTCCCACCTGTACAGCATGGCAAGTGCTCTCCTTGTTTCCATGGCCCCAAAGTGGAGTCATCATTCAGCCAAATGGGAGACATTGTGAAAACAAAATTGAACCGCATGAAAATTTCAACACTGTCAGCAGTGTAAACTGTCAAGTATGGATTGAAGGGCAGTGACAAATCAGCTGTGCAGTGCTTTGCTCGAAAATAAAAACTGTACACACCAGTAAACCATCATCTTTGCAGGCTAATGAGGGGCTCTCACAAGAAGCATGTGGATGAACAGAAAAAAGTGAGGGAAGAGCAAGAACAGAAGAGAGCATCACTGTCTCTTAAGAGGCAGGAGCAAATTAGCAAGAAGCAGGCCAGAGAGAGAGCGGCAGAAATAGAAAAACAAGCCAGGCTGACCCATAGAAGAATGATGTTGGCAAGACTGAATGAATTATCAAAAAAAAAAAGAAAGGCTGCCTCTGACAGTTACACACAAGAGCAGTGAAGAAATCAAGAGTCTAAAATAGTTTAGTTTACGGTTGATGACTTTCACCTTACTTTTTTTTTTTTTTTTTTTCTTTTGGTTCAGGCTGCAGTACACATTTGTAGTACCATCAGCTCTTTTGACATTCTTCAGCTAGATCCAAACTGTTTTTTGAAAGGTTGAAATTCATGTTCATCATTCATCTGAATCATGGTCTCCCGTTCTGTTCATTGACTGTTGGTGATAGTACTTCAGACTGTTATGGTATTTTGAAGGACAACTATAAGAAATTATTTGATTGGTGTTCAGGTAAACCTTTTTTTTTTTTTTACAGTATTTTGAAGGATGGCTACTACTATTAGAAACTAAACTGCTTGCTAAAATGTGGTGATGTGAAGGACACCAATGAGAAACTGACTTGCAACTGTTGGAAAATTGTGTGACTATTAGCAACCTGAAAATCACCAGTACTGTGTCAATGGTCTTCATGATTTCCTGACAGACATCAATAGCTAAGGTGAGAAACAGTCATTTTTTGTAGGTTCAAGGTTATTAATACTTTTAAGTACTTTGGTATCTCAGATGCTGATTTTTGCAGGTTAAATTAAAAAAAAATTTCAGCTTCAGGGGGCTTTCGTCCCCTGACCCCCACCAGGGGCCTTGCCTCTGGACCCCACCGGGGGCCTTCAGCGGCCTTTTTTTCCCTCCTCTTTCACTTTATAAGAATCCCATCTCTGATTCAGTCATTTCCCGTACCATTCAAATATCAGTCACTCATTTTCATTTATCTCATTTATTCCCTCAGGTTTCTCACATAGGATGCATGCGATGTTTATACTTGTCCTCCACTTCCACCAGTACACGATAACAGTAAGTGACAATTTTTGTGGCTTGTAAGAAATACTAGGCAGCTATCTTCAATCTACATCAATTTTGCCAGGGCACCGGGAACCCCCCCTGCTCTTTTCAATTTTCAACTGCCGTGGGTTCTTAAACGTGTGCAGGGGGCCAGGAAGGCACACGGGTCTGACTCGCTTATAGTCCCCATCCAATGGACTTGACGTTCAGTTCGATTTGTCATTCAAACTGGGAAAGAAAGGGTGAGAAAGGCACGGCACGAATCCATGCACTTTTCACACGTTGGATTGGCAGGCCAATGTCTTAACCACTCTGCCACCTTTCTTCCTACTGTTATGGGCCGTTATAGCCGTTAGTAACGGCTATAACGGTAAATTAAAACAAGGGGCATCATCTGTAACCCACAGTGAACATATCTGCTAATTTTCACAAAGATCAGCCAAGTACCTTCTGAGATATTCCATAAAGAAGAAAAAAACCGTTACAGCCGTTGGTAACGGCTATAACGGGGTAAACTAAAACATCGGCATCATCCGTGACCCATAACAAACATGCCTGCTAATTGTCACAAAGATCGGCCAACATGTCAGCTGGTGGATTTACTATAAATAAATTCCTTTTAAAAGTTGTTTCGATTTCTGCCTGCAGTCACCTTATGTTGAAACTAAAATGGTTTTAGTTTCTGTGTTCTTTATACTTTGGTGGGTCACCATAGGTCTATCACTTTTATTGAATCTGGATTGAAAATGCTTGCACCCACTGTCTTCTACATCCCAACACTCTATAAAAAGATGTTCAACTCTGAGGGGTTCATCCAGACTTGTTAACCTTTAAAATGCTTTCAACACAAACATGATTTTAGTACTTGCAGGGGTGGGAGAGGGGATTCCACACTTTTTTGTGGAGGAAGAGGAAGGGGAGTGAAGGTGGGGGGGGGGGGGGGGTGGCATGTTTGAATTTTAACCATCCATATTTCATGGCTGGACCTCCTGTGAAGAGTGATTACCACTCAAGAACTTTGGGTCCAAATTTTTCTTTTTCTTTCTATTTTCTTTTTTTTTTCAAATATGTTTTTCTACATACGTCTTACCAAAATATATGAACAGACTACCTTGAAATGCAACAGGTGAACAGGTCTGCACCATGCAGCCTCCTCACCCATGAAGAATGTGCATAGATGTTACGAGGGCAGGACTGGTACATTTCGTCTTTTGCCATTCCATGCTCCATTGCACACACACTGGAAGCATTCTCAACTTCCTGTTGCTCTGATTGGTTCTGCCTGCCTAGTTTTCATGGGTGGGCTGGCTATCCACCATCTTTCGCAACTGATGAATGTCAATATGTTGCAAGTTGGATGCACACATACATACAGTGGTTCATACACAGATAAAGGCTACATTCAGGCAGTAGGCCGACCTCTCTGAATAGCAGACATCAAGAAACTGCTATACATGGCTACCTGAGAGGGCATAGCAGTCAACTGAACACAAAGGGTCTCTAAAAGAAGGTAAATAGTGGGAAAATGACACAAAGTGCTGATCCTGTCTCCTCTCCTTTTTTTTTTCTTCCTGGGGGGGGGGGGGGGGGGGGGGTCCAAAGCACAAAACAGCAAAATGTCTGTTAATAAAACACAAAGGCAGATCACTCAATCCAGTCATGAAAGGCACATTGTGTGATCATGTTCAATGCCTTTGAGGTTTACCAGTTTATACAGTGTAATTTAAAGATGGCCTCATATATGTTGTAATTTAAAGATGGCCTCATATATGTCAGTGCATCTTGGACACTAAACAAAGATCTACACTACACATGTGCATGGTGACATAACTACTCATGGTCTCTCCCTCACACACACACACATGCGCGCGCACACACACACACACATGTACAGACATGGCCACCTTCATACACAAGCTCGCTCCCACTTCACGGACAAAAAGATGAACACACAAATGAGTTTTAAAACCATCTTTATCCCAATCACTCCATACTTCTGTTTGAATTTTCAAACATATCAATCATTTACACTCGTAATCCCACACACACACACATCATAATCATATCATCCTGCCAAAAGACTGCTCAAAGATTCCAGCAATGGGGAAGCAAGACCTCGAGGAGGGCTAGTGGGGCGGGAGGGAGGTGTACAAGTAGGGGATGAGGGTGGTGAAAATGCTGTACAGTCCATTTATGACTGCACAGCTCATATTCCCAATCAATCACTGTTACATGGGTGCCACTCTTCCATCTGGGTGACTGAAATCCATTTTCTCACAAGACCCCCGACGGAAATTCTGTTTTTTCAAGTTTTGTTATTCAAAAAAAAAAAAAATTTTTTTTTTTTTTTAAAACAGTTGAATCGGTGGTATTATGACAGAAACAGCACTGTAGCAGACAACCAGAAATGAGGAAGCGCTCTCTATCATTGAAGACAACACAGGTCCAGCAATCTTTGTTAGCCTACATTGCACCATCGTGCTGGTTGAAAAAGTTTTCCAGTTAGGCAACGTAAAGTTCTGGCATGCCATTCTTACAAGAAGGGGATTCTAATCTGGCTACTGTTGAGAAAGGGGTGAAGACCAAGTGGAGATGGGAACGACTGTCTGAGACAGACAGCTCTGATGATAAACGACCGCATCGTGAGTGCTGTGCTTTGATTTTCCAATTTGATGCCCAGGAGAGGCCAGGAGATGCTCTTAAAATTTCATAAAATCTTCTTCGGCCAGGGGGCTTTGCCCCCCATCCCCCAGCGGGACACTGACCCTGCGCCCCACCAGAGCCTGGGCAGCCCCTGGACCCCTGCCTCTTTCAGTTTTTTTCAGATTTCCAAAGTGTGTCACCTTGTTGTTCTCATTGACAAGACTGCCACAAACTTTCACTCCAGACTGTCTTCTTCTGTTACATAAATACACTGCATGGCGTTGAAAGGAAAACTGGTTTGACTGTCAGCAGAAGCACAACAAGCAACCCTGAGTTACAGGCCCAAAAGTCGGTTCTTTTCTTGCCAATCCATCGCCCCCATTCAAACAAACATCTTGTGCTCCCTGTTCAAGCACATGACGCTTTGGCTCATAGTTTGTTGTAGACTAAACAATACTCTACTGTTATGTTGTATTTACAGTTCTGGTCGTTGTAGCTCAGCTGCATGATCCGTCAGCTTGGGACCCAGAATCGGTTACTTACACATAACTCAATAATGCCAGGTTCCCCAATGAGAACAACAATCATTGTGCTCTGGAATCTCTTTGGGTTCACCTGAAAGGATATACCCATACAAAAACTCCCCTGGGATGAAAATCAATGTGATAGTTTGACCTCAATCACTCAGTTTGGTAAACGATCCATTTGGCACAGTTGTTATATTGAGGTCCACAGTAATTTTGGAACTAGAACAATTTCAGGCAAAGAGATTCAATCATGGATCACTGAGATAGATTCAAGAAATAAGTCATATGGACATTTGTCCGCAATACAACTTCACAAATAGCACATTCACTTAAGAACAGTCTTGTCTCTCTTCCCTCCCTTTTTTGGTGCTGGTCATGATGAAAAAACATTCAGACTTTTTTTAAGATCAACTTCACAGTAGTTATCTTGATGGAGCTCCCAGCACCCCTGCCCACCCCTCTTTTTGCCTTGACCACCCTTCCCACTATCCCTATCTTTCATAAAATTCAGCAAATTTTTAAACTGGCATAGCTTCCAATGTCAAGCGATTTGTTGACACAAATTTCTTTGATCCTACCAGACAAATCAGTCTTGAATATTTGTTTCCCTTCTTTTTCCATTTGGTGTATTTGACAGCTGTATCTTGAGACCCAATTATACATCCTTCCCTTTTTTCCTTCCAATTTCACCGTTCCTATGACTTTTCCTGTCCCAGCTTCTCGTACAGCTTCCGGCTTCAACACGAACGGAGCAGGCGTGCAATTCTTAACACTTCCACAGAAATTGTGTCATTGTTTGCTTACAGAAACGGCCTCTCCAAAGTTTCCTGTCACATCTTCCTCTTCCCTGCTTTCCATTCCATTCCATGACAATCATTGCTGACGGCGTATCAACCAAGGCTTACTCTAACCTGAATTTTACGTTCAATTTATTTTCGTGAATCACACAATATAATTTCATCAGATAAATGAAACATCAACTTTCACATGACCTGTGCAACAAGCCTACTTTCCTGCTCTGCCATGATTACCCCCCCCCCAACCCCACCTCCTCCAACACCAAACAAATACATACACAAATACAGTCACCCCATTTGTGTACAGATCACTTTGTTTGATAGTAGTGCACAAAATGTTACTTCTGATATTGTTAAGAATGCATATCATATTGTTGAGCTTCCACCAAAGTAACCAAGTTTCATGCTCATTCCCAGTCTGGACAAGGTTGGTCAGGACAAAAAATATGTATGCCAATCAAAATTATCATTCTCAGTTTCTGGGAGAGTGAGCTCCTTTTGTGGGTGCAACACTGAACACATCTGGAGTAGACTCAATTTTCCAAGCCTTTCTTGGGTGAGGCTGATCTTCTCCCTGAGCTTCTGTGTGATACAGGGTTCCCACAAAGTCCTGGAAGTCTGGAAAAGTCACAGGAAAACGGAAAAACTCATTTCCTGGGTTGGAAAAGTCATGGAAATTTCAATTTGGTGAGTTGAGTCTGGAGGAATGATCTTGAAAATTCCAAGAATCTGTCACGGTCATAGACTGATGAGCAGTTTCTTTTTTCAAAGAGAAAATGTTTCTAGAACCTTTGAAAACCAAATGCTGCAGATAGTTATGACAGCCACTGTTTCGGCAGACCTAGTGGATAACTTTTAATGCTCCCACAGTGATCTCCCTTACACATGTGTTATGAGGAAGTCACCATGCTGCCTCGCTCTTCTATGCATGAGAGTTACTGTGCGGCTAACACTGGTGGATACAGAAACAAAAGAAATAAAATGGGCACGAAAGTGCATTTTCAGCCAAGCCTGGAAACTCGAGACTCCGAGAGCACCTGCTCCAGACATGAAAACCACAGGGGGCAATGTGACTGTCTTCCCAGCAATGGACTGGGTTCTTGATGAATGTCAACATCCAGCAGTTGGAGAAATTAATCAGACCTAAATGGATATGAACCTGTACTTTAAACAAAATAAAAAGGTCATGCAGCCAACAAGAAGTGCTAGTAGGTACTGAAGTCCGCAAACAGCAGATCAACCTGTGCAGTGATGATGACCAATTCTTTTTTTTTTGGTTCAAGCCCAAAAGCTCAGGCTTTCAGTAACTTAAAGTGACTGTCATAAATCCTGTGAAAGGTTGAACTGTCAATCACTCAACATAACTTTCTGTCTAGTAGACTTCGTGGACCTTGTTGTATTCTTCGTTTGTCTGAAAGACACTTAACATGCTCCCCCTTCACTCCCTCTCTCCTCCCTCACATCCCTTCATGCCTCCTTACCTATCTCTACTTTTGTCTCCCTCTCTCTCTCTCTCTCTTCATTTCATCATTTTTCTTTCTGCTGCTGACTTCCATAACTACTATCTTACTTCATATATGGTTCTACTCTTGGCAAGGACTGGATGTAAATACAAATAAACAAACATGTATGACAAAGCTGGTGCATATCTATCATTCTTTGAAAATTACATTTTGGGGTTTTTTTTTCTTTTTTCATTCTCTCTCTCATCTCTCTCTCTCTCTCCCCCCCCCCCCCCCCCCCCCCCCCCCTCCCCTCTCTCTCTCTCTCTCTCCCTCTGAGTTATTTCTCAATGTCTTTGCCTGCCCCAGTCACCACCATAACCATTATGGTGACCACTCTGATATTTCTTGCAGGACATCATCATCTTCACAGATTACATGAAAACCTAGACCGTGGGTAGCATTATGCTATCCGTTCATTTCACTTGAAGATTATGTGGGACATATTCTTGCATTGGTATGATCTTGTTACTTTCTTGACTGCTTTGAGTTCAGAACAATAATTATGCAAACTTACCATGATCCTGAATAATCTTGACTGCTAAACCTTACTGAACAAAAATAGTTATGTGGGGATTGTCTTCAGTTGTGGCAAGCTCCTAGCATGACATTATCAGTCTCAAAATCCCCTGAAGTCAGAGTGGGGCTGCCCATGTGGTGGGGTAATAAAAAAAACGGTAACACACGTAATGTTCTCATCCCCAGCTGATGCATTTGTACCATAGTGTCATAGTGTTCAAATGCTTCGGCTGTTTGGATGAACCCTGCAGTGGAGTCTTTTAGCCATGGTATGACAACAACAACAAAAGCAAATCGATGCCCTTGTAAATCAATAAGTAATGGTTAACACATACTTAAGCACAGGTGTAAAAAGGTGGGCGTAGGGGTGGGGAGTATGAACCGCTTCCTCTGAGCATATGATCAAATTGTGTCTGACGTGCGTGTGCGCATGCATGCGTGCGTGCGTGTGTATGTGTTGCTGTGCATGTCTGTTTATTTCTGTAGTTACGTTACTTTGTGAAAAATAATACTGAAGGTCTGGAAAAAGTTTTGATTTTGTTTTCCCAAACTTATGGGATAACTGACCAGTTGTCAAGTGCCCCTATGACTTCTTTTTCTCCTACTTTTTCTTGACAGAAAATGGAAAAGAATCTTTACATTGTTCAAAACATACCTCATATATTGTTTTTTGTTTTTTTCCTTCTGTTGTCTCTACAAATCTAAATAATGGTTTTGTTTCTATAAATCTAAATCATGGTTGTTGTTTCTATAAATCTAAATCATGCTTCTCCTCTCGATGAAATATGGTTGATTGGTGATATTCCGATGTACACTAACACACACACAAACACACACACACACATGCTTGTGTACAAACAAACCTACACACACACACACACACACACACACACACACACACGCAAACACAGTAGTAAGGACTACAAACTCAGGATCTCTGAAAACAATAGATCTAGAACCATCTTTTCATCGTCTATTTTCTCCATTAAGTTAAGGCTGCAACATGACAGCAATTCCTGAGATCATGCCAACTTTTTGCATTATTCCTATGTTCAGACAAGCACAGAGGAAAATGAGAATAGAAAACTAAGATCAGGAGCATGGAGGGGTGGAGAAGATGTGTGTGTGTGTGTGTGTGTGGGGGGGGGGGGGGGTTAACTGATGGTGTTTTTGTTTACACCAGACCCAAAAACCATTCAAACACTGAAAAAACAAAAACCTTGTTATTTCCAGAATGACCACAAAACTGCTGGTCATAAAAAAAAAAAAAAAAAAAAAAATCTCGCACATACCTTTGTACTGCTATTTATCTTAAAGAAGTGACTGATCAGCGCTGAGCATCCCACAAAAGCCCAATCAACCATTTGGGCCAAAAAAAAAAATCTGGACCTGTAACTTAAAGACTGAAAGAAGTTGTGTTTTTTTCGTCCAACACCTCAGCACTGATGAAACCCTTTCAGCTTTCTGCCTAATTTCCTTCAAGCATTTCACAATGCCAAAAAATGTAAGGCAAATCGCCTCTGGCTAGACCGTTTCAGACTCCACAGAGATCATGAAAGACCACCATCTGATACACAAAATAACAGGTGTCGGTGGAGCCCTCCACAAGGGCAAAGGATTTGCCCAGCCTGTAGAGAGAAATGCTGCCTGGAAACAAAAGCTCAAGGAGACGGGTGGGTTCATGGAATGGTGTGGGGTAGAAGGGGTTGCAGGGAAGGTAGGGCATAGGGTTGGGGGGGGGGGGTTACCTTAAAAGAAAGGTAGCGAAAAAGAAAGGCAGCAACAACAAAGAAGAGTAGCAAAACAGAAAGGCAGCAAAGACAATGAAATCAGCAATTAATATTGGTACCAAGAACTGCAGTACTACTGGTGTGTTGTTGATGCATAGGTCTCAAGTGAGGTGCAGAGTGGTGGTTACAAAGATTCCCTGACAACCTCTCCCTGCCCCTATCACCACCCTCCTCCCTTTTCAGCCTCTTGGCCCTTTTCAAAGCAAAAAGAACGATTTTTTTTTTTTCAATGTATACTTAGCGATTGAACCGACTTGGATATCGCTTGGTTATCTCTTTGTCGCACACAGTTTATAGTGAGATGACATCCCACCTCCTACCATCATTCCGCACTCCACCAACTTCATTTTCTACATTGGCGTTTAGTTTCACTTGCATTTTGCAAACAAAACAAACATTAAGTTGAATCCAAGAAAAAAATGTACCCGTCCTTAAAACAGGATTTTCATTTTGCAGAAACATGACAGACTTCAGACCCAATGACTTTTATATACCATGAGAAGTTGTAAGAAAATATGGTCTTATCAGGACTGTAAGAGTAATCCCCGCACACCACCCCCAAATAAGGAAAATTGCCTATCTTAACTGTTATTGTGTTATGCCCTTATCCTACCCACTGCCTCAACAGAAAGAACGACTCAAATAGACAGAATGAGTTACATTACGGAACAAAACACAGTGCTGTGCTGGTCTGTACTTCTAAATGCCCTCACACAATCTGGACTACCCAAATATGACTATGGGACACATGCAATGAAGGGGAGGGGAGAGGCTCTCTACACTTCACTTTCAGTTTCTCTCAGTCTGTCAGAGGTAAAACAGACATATGGACCCACAGCAAACTGAAGCCATCTAGCTCAAAGGAAGAACACACTTTTGTTCGACCGACTCTGCCTTTTTGTCACACGTGCACTTTACAAATCCTCTCTCCAATGCGGCACACGTAATATTCAATTCATTTCACTCCTTCAGCTTGGATTTTCCTATTTTCACCGCAGCTATTCAATTTTGTTCCATTACAGTCTAAGAAGCCAATTTGTTATGTCCTCATTTTACATTCAAAACGGTTATTGGTATTCTTAGTTACTTGATAACAATTTCAAACAGCTAGAACTTGCACTAATGGTCTCATCTTAATATATCTGTTGCAATGTTTGCAAAAAATTTTTATTTCATATATATTCTTAAAGATATCAATGTATAATGCAATAATTAACTCATTCCAATTCTCAAGAAAATGTCATTTCTGTACTGTGGAAAATACTGCTGGAAATTTTAATTATCATACTGCCAAGTTTAGTTGCCCCGATCTTGTAAGCGCTGAGGAAATGCCAGTGTCAAAATTTACACAGATAACTGAAACAAGAGTGATCACACATGCAAGTCAAGTAGCAAAGAGGGCCTCGTTTGCTTCAGTTCACACTGGACAGCAATCTCATTTGGAACACATCAGAACTCAATGTGTGATAGAATAGCATAAAGTGGGACACACAAAAAACACACATCACCATAATGTTTTGACTTTTCTTCCATACAGTCTATTCTTCAAAATATTCTAATTCATCATGTTTTCTTCACAAGGCATGCTAAGACCTTTTCTTCTCTGAGGGCAATTTTGAAAACATCCTCTTCTACAACAGAGGCTTTTCAGAAAAGATCCGCTAAGAATGTGTGTTTCCCTTCGATGTCTTCATCCAAACATCTTCCTTCGTAATCCAGGGGGGGCTGTCTCTTCCTGTTCTGGTGCATAGGAAAAGCAGCTTTCTCAGTAGAGTAGAAATACGCTGCCTGCTCATTGGTGCCTGGGCGGACACTGCCTGTACCACGCCCACACTGGGAAATCCCATCAGGATATGTGTTGTCCACTGAACACACATAAAACAGCCGATGGTTGAGAAATGCCATCACCTCAACAAGCCAAACACACACACATACACGCACACACTGGAATCATCATTTGGCTTTATGTTTTTTGGTGGGCGGTTCCAAGGGGTCCGTTGTTTTGACAGTCTGACCTTCCGGTGCCACCTCCTGCTCTTCCTTGTCCCTTTTTCCCCACCTCCTCATGGTCCTTCTCCGTTTTCACATTCTGCACACACATGACGTAGCTGGACCCCAGTTCCGAGCTGGACGTTCCCGGCACCTCGCTGGTGGTGACCACGGTGTTGCCGCCATTCCCTGAAATCTGCTCCAAGGACAGGTCGCTGGCCTGGATGATGGTGGTGGCGGGGAGATTGGTGTGTCCCTCACTTGAGGAGCTGCTGTTGACCGTGCTGGCTAGGAAGGCTTCCAGGGAGGCAGCACTGACCACCTGACAGTCAAAAAGTGAAAGACGGTTCATACTGTGACTGTTTGGGGGATGAAAACCATTAAAGCTGTACCCTAATAAACATGCAATACCAGAAACCTGAACACCATCGACTCGGTGGTAAAAATGTGTTTTTTAAACTGAGATTCAGCTCTGTCTCCGCAGAGAGACAGATATCAATGTATAAAGCAATGATTATAACTCATACCAATTCTCATATGACCTGACTCAAACTAGAACGAATTGCCACATACATAAATCCAAGTAACTTTACTTGACTGTCATATGGTCAATCCAGTTTAATATATATCTCTTCTGACCTGTTATCAGGCAGACTACAGAAATTGAAAACAGACTGAACACAGGTATACTGTTATGGAATACATCAAACTTCTTTATCCAACCAAGAGAGAGAGAGAGAGAGAGAGAGAGAGAGAGAGAGCATTTCATAATAAATGGACCTTAGCTCCTACTTCTGTCCCTACCTTTATAAAATCACACTTCATATAAATGATAAATCACTGTACAACCTCATTCAACTTTTTGATTACATCACACTGAGATTCAATTGAAGAGTATAATGCAGCAAATGAAAATTTTGTTACTATTAACAAAGTGCACAAATGCAACAAACGAATAGGAATATGGTACTTCAATCACCTGTTACACATGTTATAAAAGTTATTTATGAAATCAAACTGCTTCAGCCAGAACAGACGCCATCAGGCTGCCATGACAGGCCTACTACTGTTCTCACAATACAAAGTTTCATCTATTGAAAGCACTGAAAGACAGTGTAGTGCAGTATTTGTCAGAGGAAGAGAGACAGAGAGAATGACTGTTGTTGGAGATGGAGAATGGAGGTCAGAGAAGAGGCGGCAGGGAGAGAGGGAAAAAAAAAAGGGGAGAGGGTCAGAAAGCGAAAGGGATGAGAATTTTAAGTTCCTGCTGTGTATATATGTCAGCTCTGGGTACACACGCAAACTTAAAACTTTCATGTATTGGAAACAGTTTCCTTGTGTTCTCCATGTGCCCCTTGTCTGCACATGTGCTTCGTAAATGGGTACCAGAAGAAGCATTAGTTTAGAGTAAGGGGCTTGTGACTGCTTCATCACAGGCGTAGAAGTCACTTTCCTTGCTTATTGGCATAGTTCCAAGGGGGTCATTGGAAAGTTTCCCTGTAATTCTAGGAAAGCTGATACCCCTCCCTACCCCTCCATGCTTTCACCATCCCATCCTGAATACCACACCCCTCACCCCCCCCCATTACCCCCTCCCCCCAATCCTCCATATCCACATCATCCTCCCCTGCAGCTGCATACACCTACATCATCCTGGCCACCCCAGTGCATCCCATCCAGCGTCCCAGTTCACCTGAATTTCCTGGCCATTGTGATCGGTCAGCTGAAGGACGGTGGAGGAGGGGGAGCGCGAGGCCAGGAACACTTGCTGCAGGGTGTCCAGCTGCTGGCGCAGCAGGTTGCGATGGTCAGCCTCCATCTTCCGCAGCACCTCCGCCATGCCCCGCTCTGTGGCGTTGCCCAGGCGGGACGTCAGTTCCAACTCTCGCTTCTTGCATATTCTGATCGTGTCTTCCAGCTTCTCGACCTGGGCAGATGACAAGGGTGGAGATGGGAAGGGGAGGACAGAACGTTTGTATAGGGCCTACATAGACACGCACATCTCTCCAAAGCAACCTTTGGTAAATGGCTGGGTTTTTTTCTTTGACTAAAAGATGTTTTGCTGAGGCATGAACCTTGACACATCACTCACACACTATGACAAGCACAGAGCTTAGGCATATCAGAACACAGATCTTTTTCCCTCTATGCACCAGCAAGCTTCAATTCAGGCAAAACCACATTTGCTTGACCATTGATTATATGCAGATTTCTCAACATATCCAAAACAGTGTAAACAGATTAGCTTACTCACTAATAGCGTTGTTATGAGATGAGTCATAGGTGGCACTTTTCTAGACAAGTTGCTGAAATGAAGACAATGCCTTATGCAAAGATGCTATCAAATTTGTGACTCATGGAGACATCTGGCACTGAACATGTTTATGTGACCGAAAAAGAAAAAAAAATTCTTTAAATGGAAAAGTCCTCTACCCTGCTTTTTGAGCTGTTAAGATGCTGTTCTTTTTTTCCTCAAACTTTGACCCCTCCACCTACACACTGGCAGAGGCCTATTTATGAATTTTTTATTATTCTGTTCTAAGCTCACCATGGAGTTATCTTCTTCTGATCTGCAGTTGATGGAACAAACTGAAAACCAATGTTTCTGAAATTAAATTCAACCCCTGTTCCCACAAAGAATGGTTCATGCATCAGCAAAAAGTGTCTTGTTAACGATAGCTGAATATCATTTCTGCTTGATCAGTTATTCATCAACACCCACACAATCAAGCAAAAATGCCAAAGTCGAGAAGCCAAGCCTGCAACACAGATTTCCAATGGAAGGCTATCAATCTTGATTATCAAAAGGCCAACCATACAGCAGCTCAAGTCGATAGTCTGACAACGGTGTGTTCAGCAAAAATTATACCAGTCTGCAATTATTAAGAGCTTAAAAAAAAAAAAAAAAAAAAAAAAACAGCAACTTCTCAACAGTAAATAACACAGAAGTCATGCCAGCACAAGCGCAGAGGAGGAAGTTACGGAAGTCCACAGACAACATAGCTGATGTTCATGGAGAGTTTTTGACACCTTTTGTGTTTGACACTGACGAGCCTTTCCTTTTCTTGAAGCTATTGATCGGCTGCAGATCATATGTCGTTTTTTTTTTTTTTTGTGATTTTCTTTTTTGAATTGGCTGGTGCGGCTTACCTAATGCTGCAGTTTGTGCCTGGAAATTACGGTATTTCTTCAAGTGGACTGAACAAACAGTCTAAAGTTAGCATACGTACCTTTCACAATTTTTCAGTTAGAATTCAGTGACATTATCTTTCAAAACGGCAGTGATAAACAAGTGGCACAAATGAAAAAAATCTGTTTAAAATTTTTAAAGTATTTGAAAATCTGAGGAAGGCATCTTGATGTCTCACTTCAAACATAATGTTGTTCTCTGTTTACACGTTTTTGTCTATTACGCAGGTGGTGCCATTTCTCGTCTGAGCCCTGCTTTCATCAATGTGCAATGTCAAGCAACATATAATACACCCCTTACACACATTTCAAGATAGTGATGAGAACAAGCATGACTAAATGTCACTAAAGTAACACCACATAGTGGTGTTTCCTCTGGTGAGTAGCTCTTGACAGCTGACATCAATTACCCCCCTGAGGATCACAGGTGCTGGGACTGACACCGGGCAAATCCGAGTGTGGTTGTGCTGCTGGCATAAGCAGTGTAAGACGGCATGGAAGCTGAGAAAGCAAAAAGATTTTTTTTTTTCAAAAAGGAAAATTTTTTTAAAAACGCACTTCTCGTTCAGAGTCAGCCATACCTGTTTTCGAAGCCTGTTTATCTCCTTGTTGAGGGTGAGCTTGTCTTGTTCCAGCAGCTGAACCCTCTCCCTCCAGACTGCCCCCCTTCTCCCGGTTCTCTTTTTCACTGACTACGCTCTGCACGAAAAGGGGCAGATGGGATCAATTAATAAACTAAACATTAAACTCTGCCAACAGCCACAGCCTGAATAATACTATTTTTCATTTAAAGAAAAGTATAGATATCTGAAGAAATCAAGCTGCCGGTAAAGATCACAGTTTGAATGTTGGCAGGTCTGGCTTACAGGGAAGCTTTTTCTTTCCCCTCTATACATGTGATATTGATGCAAATATGACATAATCATCAACACTGAGGGCAATCCCTCAAAGATGAGTTTCTCTCTCTCCCCTTTCTCTCCTGTGAGTGTACACATGTATGAGTGCATGTGGGCATGTATGTGTGTGTTTATGTGTGCGCATGTGTTTGTGTGAGTGAGTGTGTGTGTGTGTGTGTGTGTGTGTGTGTGTGTGTGTGTGTGTGTGTGTGTGTGTGTCTGTGTGTGTGTGTGTGTGTCTGTGTGTGTCTGTGTGTGAGAGCGAGAGTGAGAGAGAGTGTGTGCGCGTGTGTGCGTGCGCGCGTGCGTGTGTGCGTGCGTGCATGTGTATTGTGCGTGCATGTGTATGACAATTAAAAGCCATCACCCCCTCTCTCTCTCTCTCTCTCTCTCCCATCCCTCTCTCTTTCTTACAAACAGCAATTACAATTATTATCTGACACAAACGGAAACCATGATAGGCACGCCACTCTGACAACAATGGGAGAGAATTTTGACATAACTGTAGAGTGGGTCATCAAACCTTACACCTGTCTTCCCTTTCCTTATCTGATCATGCAGCGACTGATCATGGATGGAAAAAGGACTCCCTGTCCTCCCCCTCTACTTCAAAGAAGCCCTCAAACTCCCTCTCCCACACACCTCCTCCACACACTCACCCTGGTCACGCGATCTATCCATGCGTAATACCAGATGTCTGTACCCGCATGCGTCTCACACGCACCAGCACCTTAGTTTTGTGCATTAGCATACAGGCTAAAAATACCTCCAACATTTGCGAGATTGTAGTCCCTGATCTCAATTCTATACCTCAGGCTGCAGGTGGTGGGGGATGCTTGTCCCATTCTAGATTTCCCCCACCCCACCCCCCCTTCAGATTACTAACACCACCACCCCTTTCTTTTTTCATAATAATGCTGTTGGCTGTCATGTTTCAGCCTGTCAATCAGACAGGCATCAGAGACAGGATGAGTAGCTTAGCACACAAAACGGGGAAAAATCAAGCCTCCCCACTCCACTGCTCGACCGAAGGCTGTGAGACTGATCACAGACAGTAAACCAACTGATAGGGAACACTTTCACTGATCAACCCAGAAGAGCTGTAAGCTAAAACTGTGTTACTAAATCTTAAGACTATGCACTGTTTGTATTCATGCCACAGGTTTTAACAGTTTTTAACTTTATGCCAATAGTGGGCGACATTTATCACAATGATGAGTTAATATTCTACTGTAATAGTTTTAATTTTTTGCCACAACTTGGTAAAAGCTCTTAAGATGCTTGGTTCACATTCTGTTTTTACAAGATAACTTTTTGCAAGTATTCAATACTCTCTGTTACGACAATCACTGAATGCCATCTTCTGACAGGATACCAGTATGAACTGGGTTGAAACTGTTAAGTTAATCTATGAATACTGTCATAGTAGTAGTAGTAGTAGGTGACTCTACTAAAAACATGTGTTATTGGTTTAAGTGTATTCCAAGTTACTTCAGCTAAGTTTGTAACTGAAATGAAAGATCTGTTTGCCTTCAATTGTTTAGCATTTTCTTACTGTCTCTTACCACTTGGTAAAATCCGCTCAAAATCTGAGTGAAGAAGTAAAGCGGATACTGAAAATTAAGGCCAGTACATTTATGTTAGTCTAAGTCTAACCTTTGCTGGCTGAGATCTCACACATTTACAGAAAGCCAGAGGGCGGGTGTGAGGACTTGTCAAGCTGGACTCTCAGCAACTTAACTATTAGCCAGGTTCTGTCATGTGAACAGATCCTGGGCTCCTAGTCGTCTTGCAACTGGGCCAGCACAGGATCAAGAACCCATGCTACCACGTGGCCAAGCAGACCAAACAGATCAGCCTGCCGACAGAGAAGGTGGACCAGTCACCAGCAACCAGAGAGATCCCACACACTTCTCCAGCTAACAAGCTAAGTGAGATAGAGACAGATAATGTTGCTATTTGCTCAGCCGACCGCAATGGACCTTATGTCACTGCGTTGAATCAAATCATGAGTCATCACAAAAAAAAACAACCTTACTCATACAATCCTTTCATAAAATTGCTTAAAAAAAACTGTTAGGAGTAAGGTCATGAAACTTTCAGAACTGGTTTGAAACATGTTGCGTTTGCTGGGATTAAAACATCATCAAACTTCCTATCTTCATCTTTTATCTTCTTGAGCTAGGTGAAAAATATCCTTTTTTTCCATCTGAATTAACACATGCAGATGTCTAGCATATGTATCCAGGGAAGCACAGTGTCTTTGAAACAGTCTGTTCACGCACAAAATAAACCAAGAAATGTCCAAATTTGATTTCTGATTCATATTATAGCCTATAGGGCACTTTATGAACCACTAATATTGACACAAACACAAATAAAAAAAAAAGAAGAAAAACCAAAATACCTACACTATCACACCACATACACACAAAAGATATCTGACATAAAGTTTGCCCAAAATTTAGAAACAAAAGAAAAAAAAATGTGCCAAAATCATTGTCAGTATTCTCATAGAAGCTGGATCTGGGGCATACAGTATACTGTTGACATGTGCCTGTTTTGGGGGGGGGGGGGGGGGGGGGGGGGGGGGGGGGTGTGTGAACAAATCATCAGTCATCTCTACAGCACACCATTTGCCTCTGTAGCCCAGTTTCAACATCACAGGATCTGTGAATAGCAAGCAAGGCAGGCAACTCTTTTCTCCTGGCGACATAGATACCCAAAAGAATGCTGCTTACATCAACATTTCACTTGCCCATACATAAATACAAAAACAAGGTACAGAGAGCAAACAGGAAAACAGATATGCCAGTCTAGAGGTCCCCCATCCTCCTTAAATTTCACAAAATAAGGTTAAAATCTCTGTGTGAACAGATGCATTCTAAATGTATTTTTAGCTGCCAATAGCAAGCAAAACAAAACAAAACAAAACAAAAAGCATGGCCTTACTCAACAATTTTTCTTTCTGACATTTTGTGTGTTTCTAAATGGTTTGAAAATCTAACCTCTTTCACATGTAGCCATGACAACAACCTATTAAGAACAGTATACTGGATGGCAATATGCATAATGCATGCCTTCCTCTAAGAATTCCGGTTTGAATGTTCAACACATGTTTCTTGGCTGAAAATTTGGAATCGGGAAAATTCTAAACAGCGGGAACTCCTCGAAAGGTGTAAAGCTCTGATAAAACTCAAATGGGATTGCCAAAATGAGTACTGTGTGGAACCTTTGCCACTGAAGAGAAAATATGGGGGGAGGAAGTGGGTGTGGGGGGGTGAAAGGGGGTGTGGGGGGTGTGGGGATGACACAGAAGATGAGACAACAAAAAAAAACCTCCCCCCCTCCCCTTCCCAAAACAGACAGAGGACACTGAACACACACCACCTCATTGTTGACAATGTGGGCTGGGAACGAAGAAGAGTCCACCTCCGAGGATTCCAGCTGCTCCTCCTGGATGACGATGATGGCCTGCTCATCCTCCTCCGTCACATCCACAGAGTTGCATGCTGCTTCAATCGACACATGGACCGCGCCGTCGTGAATTTTGCCATTGGTCAGCGCCACGGAATTGCTGATGTCTGTGGAAAGAGCAATGGTATTTCAAGTATTGAACTGCCCCCCCCCCCCCCCCCCTTTCCTGCTCTTACCTTCTGCCCCCTTTCCCACATTACATGTCTGTATGTGTATGGATGTGTGTGTGTGTGTGTGTGTGTGTGTGTGTGTGTGTGTGTGTGTGTGTGTGTGTGCGCGCGTGTATGCGCACGCGCGCACACATGTCTGTGTGTGTGAATTTGCATAAATATTACACTACACAGAGGTTCCTCTATGAGTGGACAGTGACAGTCCCTATTTGCAAGCAGGATTTAGAGACTCGGCTTAGAAAAAACATTTATATATATATATATATACCTATCCCCAAAAAGAGAAAAAATATAAATGGCATCTGAAAGGCATTTTAACTTCATCCTTCATAGGAAAAGCTCAGTGTTGATTCTAGGATCTCAGAAAAAGGGTCTCTGAGGCCTCCTCCTGTGAGAAAAAGGAGCCAGGCCAAACCTTCTTCTACTCTCATTTTTCTGTGTGTTCATAGGGGCTGCCATCTTAAGCACATGGCAGTGCCATCTGAAGAGGATGGGGGGGGGGGGGGGGGGGGCCTCAGTCATGCTGCATAGCTTGCATCAGAACAAACAAACTGAACACCATCAAAGTGATTCAGACACAGCAGCAGCGTCTCCTCCAGTGAGCTGCCTAACAATGACACAAACACTGACTGCTTCTTGTGGAATGCTGGTCCTGAAGCTGCCACAGGACAAGCCTGAATGTGGTTAGGTAGGGATGTCAAAACCACACACCACTGACTTGGCCACAGAAAAACATGACAGAAAGAAAACTAATCAAAAAACAAAAGACAACCCATCCTGCAGAGTCTAAACCCCCCTTCCAACCCTCCACCTCCCCCCTGACCCCCACCCCCCTCCCCCACACACACACATTCACACATGGTCTGCATTGCAGTTCCACTCACCTTGCTCATTGATGGCCACAGGAGAAGAGATGCAGGAGACGGCCTCTGTCAAAGCCGGGTGGATGATCTCCGAGTTGGTGAGGACGTTGTTGTCAGGCTGCGATGTCTGGATGTTGCCGCTAGACTGTTGGGTGCTGCGTGAGGAGTCCTGACTCTGCTGGTAGGGGACCGGGCTGTTGAGGTCCTGCAGACCCCATGGTGAGAGAATGTGATTATAACACACACCACCCTGACAAGTTCACACAACCACCTGATACTTACATGCACCATCCTGACACTTAGCTTCACACACCAACCCGATACATTCACATACCACCCTGACTCTTACACATCACCCTGACACTTTCACCCACCATCCTGACACTTTTACACAACAACCTGATTCTTACACACGTTCACACACCACCCTGACACTTTCATGCATCTTAACGCTTGCACACACCATCCTGGTGCTTTCACATAACAACATGATATTTTCACACATACCACCAAGACACTTCACACAACCACCTGAAGCTTACACACACCACTATGACACTGTCATACACCAAACTGATACTTCCACACACATCAAACCAGACTTGTTCACCACCTACCTGTGTGATGGATATCTGAAACGTTGTCTGAGGGTTCCGGAAGTGTGTCTTGTAATGCTTGATGGCCTCGTCTCGACGGTTGAACCCATTGCGGCAGCGGTAGCAATGCCAGTGAGCTCCTTTGAACTTCTTCTCTCCTTTGATCACCCCGACAATGTCACAGTGCTCACAACATCGCAATATCTTCAGACCTGAAAATTTAAGGAATGACAAAAATTTGAAATAACTCTCCTGCTGAATATTTTATGAAGCAGTCTGTTAATCATGTAGACTGAACAGGTTCTCTGTGATACCAAAGATCCAGGCAGTAGAGTACCAGTACTTCAGAAGAGCACTCAGCATCTCCTGTATGATTCAGAGTGAACATAGGAAACAAGTCCCCTGAGCTGTGTTAAGAAAGAAGCAGCATGTTTGGATTTTACCCTAACTGGGAAAACCACATAAATGACACATGCTCATGCAGCACACTCAACCTGTTGTGGTTATGCAAATTTACAGTCTTAACTGATCAAGTAACAGCAATCTTTCAAGTTGGGGGGACCCTTGAAGCATAACTCCAAAGTGTATTTTGAGTATCATGACAGTTAAGAAAGCACTCTACATGATCACTACTTCAAAATCAGTCTTGTAGAGGCAAACATGCCCTAATACAATCATAGGCTAAGAAACTGAGCTAAGTGGGTGATGGTGGCGGTAGTGGAGTCTAAGACTCTGTTTGAATGTTCTCCTGGATTGTGACTGGTGTGGGCCAAATTGTATTTCTTAGAAAACGTGGTCTGCTGTTGCCTTATTCTTTGAGATTAGGAATTGCAGTACTACATGTATAGATAGATACTCATGAAATTGTCATGAGAGCATTGTTAACCTTAGACACGTATATGCAGTCAAATAACTTGCAGAAGGTGTCTGAACAATTTTCTTACTTCATAAATTATATAGATTTGAAATCAACACACACACACACACACACACACACACACACACACACACACACACACACACCATTGCACACACACACACACACACACACACACACACACACACACACACACACACACTACTGTTTATCTACTGTAACATACATAAAAAGATAATGCTCTACTCACATTTAAAACAGACCATACAGCACCTTACCTGCAAATTCGATTCCTTTGTCAACATGTTTGACACGATAGTGTGCCTTGAGGATACTGGGTCTGTATAAGACTCTGTTTTCACACAGAATGGACAGTGCATATGGGGTGCTCCAATGGGGCACAGATCATCCACACACTGCACAGGGGTGTACACATTCTCACTGCCTTTGATCCGCACACTAGGATGGGTCTGAAAATCATACAGAACAAGAAGAAAATATATACAAATTAAAATTCTTTTCAGATACTTTCACTGAGTCTGTACAGACATTATTTTAAATAAAAATTTTAATGACTTAAAATAAAATCATTTCAAGTAAACCTTTCAAGATCATAGGTT
This sequence comes from Conus betulinus, assembly GCA_016801955.1. Classification (NCBI taxonomy): domain Eukaryota; kingdom Metazoa; phylum Mollusca; class Gastropoda; order Neogastropoda; family Conidae; genus Conus; species Conus betulinus. The sequence continues at coordinate 2,750,605 of JADBJO010000001.1, read as the reverse complement.
GAACTCCCATCAAATGTATTTCATTAATGGGATTTTTCAACCATAGGCAGTTCCTACCCTGAGCTGAGTATGCTATGTGTTCCAATGGGGAGACAGGAGCCACTCCAGTGAGTTTCATCCACCTAATGGACACATCTCTAATTGCTGCTCAAATTTCCTGGCAAAGGGTAAGATTGTGAATGTCTGGATTGCTGTCTTATTCTAGATGCCTTCTTATGAAGAAAAATACATTTAATCACTCAGCAATAACAAATTTCAAGCATTTTTAAGTGTTTTTGAACAAAATCTAATATACAGACTTTCAAGATAGTATATATAGGGTTTCAAATCTCAAAGACATCAAAGGACCTTCAACGACCAAACACTTTCAAAAACACCTTACACAATAAAAGATTCTACTTTTCTTCTTCTTCTTCTTCCACTGATGCATGCATCCATTGTGATGATAATCTTCTGTTATCATGTTCAGCAATAAAAAAAAAAAAATGTCTTCCCATTAAAGTGATACTGATCTTCAACTAAAAACCAACCAAGACTTGCACATATTACTCCATAACTGATAAAGTCCTAATGCATAAATTACCTGACAAAATGTGGCATAAAAAACATTAAAGTATACCACTACATTAACTATCTTCAAACCAAGTCAATACCATTGTCCAAATACAGCTGATCATTCAGTTCCTGGAACTGACAGAGATTGTATGACCAACCACATGACTATGAATCATGCACAAAACCAATAAATACTGACACAGCCTTAAACTACTGGCAGCTTCACTGTTCGAATGTGAAGCATACACAGAACTTTACATAAGATATAATCTTGATTAACTAGGACCTTCATAAAAAAAATCTGAAAAAACTACCCTCAAACATTACAAAAATGATCAAGTGTCTGAATATAAACTTGGCAATGCTTATGTGATGTGTGTATCACCGAGTGTATCTCCATGCTTTGTGCATGTGTGAGTGTGTATCTTGTGTGTGTGTGTGTGTGTGTGTGTGTGTGTGTGTGTGTGTGTGCGTGCATGCATATGCGTGCATGTGAGTGTGTGTGTGTGTGTGTGTGTGTGTGTGTGTGTGTGTGTGTGTGTGTGTGTGTGTGTGTGCTGACAAGAAATTTTGACATCATGTATGAAAGCAAACTACTTTTGTTATTGATTAAAGTTTACAATAAATTGTTTGGAAAACAAATTAATAAAAATCGGGCGATACTTGAAACTGAAATTTTTGTTTGTACTTTTGTACAAACAGAACTTAAAACAAGAAAGACGGTGAACAGTTCTTTAGAGGTCTCAAATCGAAGCAAACAAATGGGTTACTAAGTTGTAAAAAAGAGCGTCTGCTACAGAAAAGGCGCTTTGCCCGAGATCTTGACTCTCATCGAGTATGGAAACCAAAAATGGCGCTTCATATGAGAGAGAGATATAAACGGAAATTGAGCTTATAACTTACGACAAATGCAAGACTACTCATTGTGTCTTGTTACTGGTCCAACTAGTTCTTTGTTTGAAAGGTGGAAATACAACAAAATTTTTCTGCAGTCGATGTTTGAGGAGCTTTCCCGCACGCTCTGTGTTCACGTCATAAAAATCATGGTTGATTTGTGTGACGTCACAGAAAATCGCGAAGAGAAAAACTTGTGTCCAAATTCCACAGTTAAACATCATTGCCAGTGACGGTTATTGCGATGTCCAATCTCAAAACCTGTTCGGCTTTACGCCTTTGTTGTGCCTGTTACTCTTGAAACATGAAATTGATGGCACAGTCATTTCAGATTCAGGTTCACATAAAATCATTTCCATTTACTGCTGCGACTCATTATTTTCGTTTGGTGGCGCAGTAATTCTGTTCCAGCTCTTGTTCCTATCAGCTTTCTCTCATTGCATTAACTCAAGTGTATATGTTAAGAGGTCTGGAGAAGGAGTCAGTTTGCAACAGAATTGTTGCATCCTCCAATAAATGAACGAACACAAAGGGGCGGGTACTTCTAATGCCAAGTTGTACAATTGTATGCTTCAGCATCCAACGGAATTTACATGTGTTGAGAGTTCTTTGGGTCTGCACATGGTCTTTAGAGCACACACTAGTTCTACCCCTTCTGTTAATCGGCCACCATCGACTAGCTGATGATTATCCCAATGTGTTTAGGATTCTATGGTGTGTTGTGCACTATGTTAAGAAAAAACAACAGACTAAACTTGAACAAAACAAAGCAAACAAACAAAGAAAACGGGAGTGACAGACTAGGTTTTCTTTTTGACAGGGACACTTGAGAAGGGTGTCAAAAAGTGTAGAAGGGTTTGAGTGAGGGTAAAGGGGTTGGGGTGGTTAATAAGGTCCACTTTTGGCGTTTTCACGTATCTAGCTGAGCCAGGCTGGCTACCATAACGGTCCCCAGGACTGGCTAAAACAACAACAAAAAATTATAAATGCTACCTACGCAGTGGAGGCTGGCAGGTGAAGAGGAGGTTGCGGGTAGTAGTGACAAACAATAGCCTGGACCTAAACAGATTCACCGACTGTGACATGACGACTTCTTGAGGCAGTCTTCTCCATTCAGGGGAGGTACTTAGGAAGAAGAACAACATGTAAATGGTACTGAGTCCTAAGTGATAAGATGTCAAATGCCACACTGTTGACCTTTATGGTCGTTCCTCTTTCCCCGTTGATATTGGCCGGTAACTTGACTTGATCTTGGTCAAGCCAATGTGCAATCTGAATAATGTCTCCAGTCATGCTATTTTCCATCTTCACTGGAGTGTGAACCATTTGTGAGAGGTCAGTGTGTCCTGAACACATGATGATGATCTGTTTATGTGTGCCATCCACTTTGCTGCCCCTGTGTTGGATCTTCTCCGGGTTATGGGAATCTTTTGTGTACAGATCCCAGATAGTGCTTGCATACTTGATCACACAGGATGAACGTACGACATACATGCCTGATCTTTCAGCTTTTTGTTGTTTTTAAATTTCACCGACAGATGGCTATGGAACGTCTTGTTAGTCTTCTTACAAATGTTCGTAGTGTGTGGACCCCATTTTACATCCTTTGTGAGGTTGACCCGAGGAACTTCACTTCTTTTGCATGATCAAGTGTGTGTCGATGAAGCTTGTCGTTGAAGCGCTTCTTTTTTTCCTTTAACTAGTGGTATTCAGGGATTAATACTTCCCTGAATGAATCTGTATTGACTACATCTCTTCCCAGGTGCCCAGGGAATTGAGGTCGGCTGTAGTTGGGTTTGGTCTCTCGGATATTTGATAGTTCTGCCGCAGATAGTATCAGACAAAAAAATCTGGTCTTTGATGCAACGCCCTCAAGGAGGTCAGTTGTGTAGTAAATGAGTGCAGGACCCAAGACATAGCTCTGGGAGACTCACAACTCCACTGGGATAAGATTAAATGCAACTCAAACGACCACCACATTTTGCGGGCACTCAGAGAGGAAAACACCAATTCAGTGGTTGAGAACGCCAGAACCTCCGTATCTCCACACCTTGAGTATCATAAAGGCACGGTTACGTCCTCTTGCTTTTTTCATTTGCTCTAGTTCTCCTGTCAGCTTATCCACAAACCCGAGGATTTATGTCTCACACGAGCTCTGGCGCCTGAACTCTTGCTACTTCAGTAGTAAAATGTTGCTTTCTACTAGGTGTTCCATCATCCTGCTAACCACTGCATGCTCCATTACTTTGTGTAAGATGCATATGAGGGATATACGCCTGCCATTCTCTGTTCACTACTGCTCAACCTTCTTGGAGACTAGGGTGACGTCGGCCATTCTCAAGTCTCCTAGGACCATTCCGGTACTAAAGGAGGAGAGGTTACTGGATCCTGGTGCCTTACTGTGGTCTATTTTTGAAGAAGTCGAGTGACTGCATGTTGGGGAGGCTGTTGTAGGCTTTCCTGTGGGAGTGTACCTCCGGTTATATTCCTCTTCAATTACTACTATCTTTGAGTTGAACGCTTACTGGAAATGGCTGCTCAGGAGTTGAGGTTTTGCTTTGGCGTCCACACACACGTCTTCTTGGCCCTCGAGTGGAGTCACGCCTATTCCTCCGGTCTTCTCGGACTTACTTTTGCACCAAAACTTCGAGTTTTATGCTCACTACTCTGAGGTGGAGGGCTCATTAGAAAACATGCAGGCCAGGTGTGTCCTAGTGTTTCGTCTTCTCTGGACTTTTCTCTTCAACTTCTTTTAATTCTTTCCTGATGCCAAGTTCACATTTCCTTCACTGCTTATATAGGCGTTCCTTTTCTCAACGACTTTTTTTGTAGCACAGTTCACCAGCGACAGCCCGTGCTCGGGGACATGTACACGTATTTGGAGCGTCTAATTAGTAAAAATCAGGGTCGATCTTGTATTGTATGGCAAAACCTTTATCACAGACTAACGAGGTCTGTGCCTTCATGTTTAATTTACAAACTGCTCAACAGAGAGTGAGAGCCTATAACATTCACTGCGATGGTCCAGTGTGCCTTGGATGTATTTGTTTCGAATATCTTGTCAAAGAAACGGAACATTGATACATTGCGAGAATAAGCTATGACCTCAAGAGAACCTACTACTATCAAGGATTGCAGATCCATAGCTTTACTACTAATGTATACAATCAAAACGCTAGCTCCAAAGCGTTCGGAACAATCTAAATCAGTTCAGGCTGACAATGTTTTATAACCTACCTACACAGCTTATAACCGTCCACTTGGTCTTCAAGAATGTGTCTTATCTTCATTTTTTGGACGACTGTTACTACTCTGTGACCCCGACTCTAAGATTTTGGAAGACACTGTCGCCAGCTCACCTGCTTTCGAAAGTTTCCCAAGAAGAGACTGTGCAGAGCCGAATGAGATGGCAGAGGAAGGCACTTACCTGTCTGTATATCTGATATGGTCTTAAAACGTGTGTTGTTAGCAGACCTTGACAAAATTTTCAACCTTTACCCCATAACTGTTTCGTCAATCACTCATTCCCCTTTGTCTGTTAACGTCTTTCTTTGTGAGGTGCTGTTCAAGCCAGGTGTGTTGGACCAGACATCAAGCGCACCGGTATGGAACGTACTGTGTTGACATTCTATTCCTGACAGAAACTTGGCTCAGACAACATGGAAACAAGATCAGATGTGTGGATATGACGCTCTCGGATCACAATGTTCGATCAGTCCTCCGTCATTTGCATGGTGGAGGGAATGCCGTCATCCACAGGTCCTCCCTCAGTCATCATTTGTCTGTGACAATATCTTTTACTCTTTCCCTTATCCATCATATAAAGCTGTTGATGTTACTTTGGCTCTTCCTTCGAGATTTTGCATTTCCTTTATATTTATCGTTCTCTCCCGAACAAAGACAAAATTTGACCATAATAATGTTTTTCATTTAATTTTTATTATTTCCTTGATTTTTTTTATTGCAGCAATTTGAATAGCTTACTGTCATTTCCATTTCATTGTGACTGTCCTGACAATCCATGTACTGCTCACATACTTGATCTTTTGAGCATCTTTAGTTTCAGGCAAAGTGTCAGTCAGCCCACTCATAACAAAGGCCACATTCTTGATTGACTGACCTATGGATCTGATGATAATGTCGTCGTCAAATCTACAACTGTGACCCACACAAACCACAAAAACACATTCTACAGGACTGTGGGGACCTGCAGTGTCTGAGGGATAGGACATGGCCGCAGCCGGTGCCCATCAACGACAAACTGTCTGGGTCTGTGGGGGCTCTGCAGAGGACCACCAGATTCATTACAGAATCCTGTCTACAAGTGTGATAGGCGATCGAAGAAGAAGAAGTGACCACACACGTTGACCTCTGACCATTTCGTAGTTACTGTGAGCTTGATGTCCAAATTCCCCCTCCTATATCTTACTTAAAACAAGGAATGAAATAGCGTTTAAAGATGATTTACACCCGATGGTTTCCCCTGCTCAATGCTCCACTGCAAACAGCTTGAGTCTACACAAAGGCATATTCTGGATTCGCATGCTCCTGTGTCTTGATGCAAAATTAGGGACGATAAATCAGACCTTTGATACTCCAGTATCAGTAAAGAACTAAGGACGTCTAAGGAAGAGCAGAACGCAGCACTATGGAAGATCATCAGTGGGATGAAGACAGTCCTTATCCAAACTAGATAGAAACGCATTAGATTACCCCTACCCCTGTTCAGCTCCCCTTCCTTTGAAGACAACATGCGAAGAAAGTGTAATTCTAGAAATGAGAAGCTACGGTGCATGCCTACCCACCTGTGTACATCGAGATGTAGAACTCACTAAGAGCAGGCTAAAGAGAAGCTTCAATCATCTGCTGAAGAACCTCCATCTACCTACATTTCATCCGGTATGGGTATGCTTCTTGATTATGAGACAGCATGGGTATGCTTCTTGATTATGAGGATCCGACTGACGATCTGGAACATATCTCAGCTGTCACGGAAGTTCTTTGTTTGAATAAAAAAAAAGACTGGCATATCCATCATTTGCTAAAATCTCTGATTTTGAAGATGATTGAGTACCAGTGCAGCCCCAGTAGGTTGATTCACATCTTCACAAATGAATCCTCAAGAAGAAACAGAGAGAAAGTGGAAGCAAATGTTTTCATCAATCACACAGAGGGAAAACTGATTCCCAAGACTTATTCCACTAGAAATAAGTCTCCTCCATGTGCATAGTAGAGTCAGCAGCACTATGCCATGCCGTAAAGTTTTTCTCAACTTCAGCTGGCCCACCACCAATCATTGCTTTTTTCACTGCGGACAACTGAGCCACCTTAACCGACTCAAGATTGTCTACGCTGACGAGTGTCCTTGTTCCATCAGGACCCATGTCAGGACTGTACCACCAATAAGTTTCTGCTACTTCGCATTTGGCCGTAGGGCTTGAAGCTGCAGTGCAGCTTTAGGGTATCAGATCAGGAAAAGACAGTGGAATTCGTCATGGCGACCAGACTGCAGATCTGACATAGCCAGTCACATCGACCGCAGACGAGGAAGAATCTAGTTTTGGACACTGTGCCTCATTGATACAATGACTGATGGGCTGGACTGCGCTGGTCAGCACGGATTTGCCCCCTGGTAACATTATATACGAGCTAACTGGATTGGTCTGGCTAGCCATGATGCCCTCAAAAACAATTCAGTTTAGTGAAGGTTGAATAAGGAAAAATACAACGACCTTGTTTCTTTTTTTGTTTTCTGTCGTGTGTGTCTTCTGTCGTGAGTGTGTCTGTGGTGTGTGTGTGTCGTGTGTGTGTGTGTGTGTGTGTGTGTGTGTGTGTGTGTGTGCGTGTGTGTGTGTGTGTTGTGTGTGTGTGTGTGTGTGTGCGTGTGTGTGTGTGTGCCAGTGCGTGTGCGTGTGTGTGTGGTTACAGACGAAGGATTGATGAGGCAGCTAATTTGTCAAACAATGTGTTTGGTAACAGGCCAGGCATTGCTGAGGCAGCTAATTTGTCAAACTGTTTCATTTTTTGAACGTTTCATTTTATCTAAGCGGAAAGGATGGTTGTGTCCACTACGATGACTTTTAGAGGGGGCATTTACTATCAGTTCCTGTAGTCAGCTGGATCTGTACAGCTCACTGCTGCTTTCAAGATGAACCTCGTCCCTCTCCATTGCCAACACAAACAGTTTGGGGATTTGAACAGCCCATTGCCATACTAACTTCCGAACTGATGTAATGTTTTGTGCTGTCCTTTGCAGAGAACCTAGCTGAGAAGTCATGGAGATATTTCTTCAACATCCTCCCCCCCCCCCCAGTTCTTTGTTATTGATAGTCATTCACCGGAAAAAGATTTGTGGACTATGACCAAAAGCACGCCCGGCACTCTTGCGTCAAAAAGGAAAACACAGGAACTTCAGTAGAGAGCACGCTCTAAACAAGAGAGTGTAACCCCAGAGCAAGTGTGAATTTCTCACCAGGTTGGCTGTCATTCGTCGGGGGAAAAAAAATCCCAAACTAGCTGTTTGTTTCTAAATTTAATAAAACGTAATTGGAGCTCTTGTCAGTAAGTTTAGGGTGGTCAATCATATAAATCCAAATCTGTCGCTCTTTATGGGTGTTTGAAGAGAGAGAGAGAGAGCAAAGCACGAAGAGTTGGCTCTTTTTTTTTATACCAAATTTTCGGCGAGTACACTTGGCCTTACTCAGGGGGCTTTATTTGTGTTACGCTTACACAGGTATAACAAATTATTCTGACGATCACTCGTTATATAATTTCATTCGTGCAAGGTCGAAACTGCCTCAGAAATGTTTGTCCTTCACTTTTTTTTTTCTGTTAAGGTAAGGTGAACAACTTCAGTCAGTCAGTTGAGTATGGCGATACACATTTAGATCTTTAAATCAAGAGCATATCAGGTCCCACGTCAATTGACTACATCAACCAGTAATAGACAATGATCGGAAATCTGCAGTGTATTGGAGCTCACATTCATACAGTGAACCAGCTTTCTTCATGGAAGTTCCCTCTCCTTTCCCTCCCCCTGCAGTTTTTGCCTCTTTTTTTGGTAGGGCATGCCAGAGTCAGTTCAGTTCTTTAAAAAATAGTCCCCCCCCCCCCCCCCCCCCCCCCCCCCCTGCAAGTTGCATTTTTGCCTCTTTTTTTGGGCATGCCAGAGTCAGTTCTTTAAAATAAAACGTCAAAAGTAGCAAAATAATGAAAGTGATTCTTGACTGCTGATCTTCTTTTTCACAAAAAAGTTACTGGAGGGTGAAATGCAGTAGGGAGGTTGTGTGTGTGTGTGTGTGTGTGTGTGTGTAGAAACTATTAAAATAGGTCTGTATGGATTATCCACATATGCCTGTCTAGGAGTTTCTACCCATCCACACACACTAGCACACACACACACCTCCCTCCCGCATTTTTCTTTTCCTCATACATAACCCTCAAGTACCCCCTTGTAAGCATGAGACTCCCCCTGTACCACTTTCTCCCTTTTTCTCTATCTTTATTTCTGTTTACCTTTTCCTTCTGTCTGTCTCTCTTTTTCCTTCTCTTCTTACACACACATGCACATACACACACATACACACACGCATATCCCCCTGCCCCCCCCCCCCCCCCCACACACACACACACATGTTCACATATATGTTTTTTTTTGTATGTCATTATCTATATATATTCATGTGTCTTTCATTTGATGTCATCAGTCCCGAAGACAGTCTATGACTGAAACATTGATGATTTCTGGTTTGTTTGTTTGTTTGTTTTTTGCTATTGAAAATCTTCAGAACATCCTTAAATATAATTCTTTTTGTGAAAATTAGCCGCCTGCTGTAACAACACACCCAGAGAGAGTAGGCTAATGTTTTAAATTCTTGCTGTCTTAAGTCTTCGCCTTTCCTGTTCCTGGCTTTCTACAGACCCAACTCATGAAAAGGCACAGTAATCAGCTGGACAACTGCAGCAGTCTCATGAGTGAAGGTGAAGAGAAAGCTTTCCAAAAGGAAGGGGCTGGAGAGACAATGGTGGAGGGAGAGGGAAAGGAGGGAGGGGTCCCTCTGAGGTCTTTAATGGCTGAATTAATCATAATGGTCAAGGAGAAGAGAAATCTTTCGTAGTTCAGAGAGTGTTAACTTGTGAAGTATGTAATAACCATCCAGTTGCCTAGCATCTTTCAGAAAGCATCTAAGGCATTTGGGGCAGTAAGTGGTTGCAATAAATTTGCAAAATTTGCGGACCTCTAGTTTTAGAAACTATGCAAAGTTTATAAAGAGCTCAGCCCTTTTTTTTTTTAAATAAAGATCAAATCTCAAGAATCCTTTGTATTAACACAAAAAGTGCTCTTTCTTCTGCAGGCTAGTCTAATCCAGTAGGCATGGAGGAGCACACCAAATGGATGCACAAAGCAATGCAATATGCTAGAGAAGCTTTGTCCAGTGGGGAAGTTCCTGTGGGATGTATTCTCGTCTACCAGAATCAAGAGCTGGCTACTGGGTCCAACCGTGTGAACGAAACCAAAAACGCAACCAGCCACGCAGAAATGGTGGCCCTGCAGAAAGTGATGGGGTGGTGCCAGGAGCAAGGTCGTGATCAGCCTGAAGTGTTCCGAGACGTGGTGGTCTATGTGACGGTGGAGCCGTGCATCATGTGCGCAGGGGCTCTGAGACAGTGGGGATCCCGCTGGTGGTGTACGGCTGCAGTAACGAACGTTTCGGAGGTTGTGGTTCAATTCTGGACATTTCGTCGGATCCTTTGAATTCATTAGGCCCCGGATTCGATGTCATCAAAGGGGTTTTGGCGGAGGAGGCTGTGCAGTTGCTGAAACAGTTCTACAAAGGGGAGAACCGCAATGCCCCAGAAGACAAACGAAAAACTAAAGCGCTGCCCTCATGATCTTCTTACTTGAGATCTTCTTACTTGAGCTATTAGTTCACATTATGAAAAAAGAGATAGGTCAGTGGTAATATCTTGCTGTCTTTGATTTTTTCTGATTACAATTTTCTTGGACATGTCATTGTATTTGCAGAACGTTGTATTACGTTATTAAGAGATCTTAATGATGATTGTTATGTGATTCGCTTATTGTGTTAATTGTAATGAAATGTTTCATTCTCTCATCATATTGCAGGAATGCTGGTGGTAGATAGTGTGGGACACTTCTATTGCCAGGTTTTCTGGACTGACTGATGTATATAGGAAGGCATGAATCTATTCATATGTGTTTTTGTTAAAATATTTTCATTTTGGTAGATGCAGAATTTAGAAAGACTGGGATGTTATTTCATTGCAAAGAACTGAGAGGGACCACATTATCAGTGTGTAGTGACTAGTGATTCATATCCTTGTGTGAAAGGTGTTAAGTTGATCATTTGTTACATGCTGTTGTTAAACGCAGGTTTAATTGACCAAGAGTGAACTGTCCTGTTATGATACATGGGTTGACATGAATTACTGCTGACCAAAAGAGAACAGTCAACTGACTTTTATGCGCATGTTTTGTGGGCGTAAAATGGTGCTAGACATGAAGCTACTGCGGGCTGTACAGCATGTAAAGTGTCCATTGCACAAGTTTGTGGCTATGCCACTCAGTGAGGGAAGGTGGAAATGGTCAGGCATCGCAGAAAGTCTACCTGGAAGAGTGGGAGGTTCCACAGTGTTCTGCAAGAAATTTCATTCTTCACTGCCAGCGCAGGCCCAGCAGACAGGTAACTTTGTATGTCAGCATCGTTCTTTGAGAGGGAATGGCTGCGGAAATGTTTGCTTTTTTTCTTTTTTTTTTTCTTTTTTTTTGAAGATAGTTTTTAAGATAGGAATAAGATAGTGCTACTTTCTATACACATGTATGCACACACACACACACACACACACACACACACACACACACACACACACACACACACACACACACACACACAGACTGACTGACTGAAAACCATTTACTGACAGATTAACATAGTGTTGTACTGACACAGACACAAACACATACACACACACACACACACACACACACACACACACACACACACACACACACACACACACACACACACACACACACACACACACACACACACACACACACTCACACATACACACACACACACACACACACACACACACACGCACACACACACACACACACACACACACACACACACACACAGTGATACATTCCACTTGCACCCAAGCACATTTACTTTATACACACATGTTGCACACACACACATACACACTCACACACACGCGCACGCACGCACACACACACACACACACACACACACACACACACACACACACACACACACACACCATAAAACATGCATACAAACATTCACATACATATTCTGATAAAGTGAATTAGCAATACTTTTACAGTGATACTGTGTTAGTGTGTAATATGTTTTACACAATTATAGACACTCTTTACTTTATCGTTGTATGTATGTTCATTCAGGTTTGCATAGTCAACTTGTAGAGAGAGTGGATGTGCATATGTGCATGTACGCACAAAAACATGGTTCTTTGTTTTGTTTTCACGTTCAGTGGAATGAATGATTACTATGAATTTTATTGCAATAAAATTCTATTGAATCAATGTCATCATTATTTGTTTTTGTTTGTTGTTGTTCTTGATGTCAGTTTAAATTGTCATCTTGGAGTTTGAGATAGAGAGAGAGATATGTCTCAGTCTCTGTGTGTGTGTGTGTGTGTGTGTGTGTGTGTGTGTGTGTGTGTGTGTGTGTGTGTGTGTGTGTGTGTGTGTGTGTGTAAAACTGAATAGTGGATTTTTTCTATAATATTAACAGTTTCTGTAAATCCTTGGGAGGAAAAAATAAACAGTTATCAGAGGGAGTCTTCAGCTGGGAGGTGAAGCTAATGTCAAACAAAGAGAAAAATGTTCCAGAACAGCCCAATCTTGAACTGAAGGAACATTCAAATCAGCAGAGTTTTCAGTGACAGTGTGACTGAAAAGCATAGGTTTTGGACTGCAAGACACTTTAAAATATAGTATGCACCCCCTGGTTTTTAAGAAAGTATTATTTCAACCATAAATGGCATGTTTTGGGGTACACATAGATTTTACAAAACATAGAACTGACATTTGCAGTTGTATGTCTGTAACTGTGTGTACATCAGCATGTTTCAATTCAATGTGCATGTGAGTATGATCTTATCTGTCCATTTGAGAACCAAGCATACAGCGCAGAAATATATGCATCTGAGTCATTGAGGTAGATGATCAACTTGTCAAGAAAGCCACAGATAAGGAACTGCGCAAATTCTCTATCCCTCACACAGATATGAAACTCAAAGTTCTGACTTAAGTCAAACATAGCTGGCAAGATGACTGGAACATGCAGATGGATTACAAACTTTTAAAAATCCATTTAAAGCCTAAAGAGTTTTGACCATCTGCTCCCGGTGGTGGTAAAGAGCGAAAGGCTTTATGCCATTTACACACAGGCCACTCTTTCCTCTGCCTACTCATGTCTTTTAAAGGGTGAGGAAGCTTTGTGCTGCATTCCATGAGATGTCCACTCACTGTGGAACATGTTTGTAAAGTGTTGGGATGTGCATGATGTCAAACAATGAAACATACACTTTTTAGAGCAGGTTTTTTTTTTAACACTTTGTTCATAAATGAACTGTAACACAAGATGTAACTGTTTTACTTCCAAAGATAGAGAGATATTTTACATCTGATTTAATTAAAGAAAGTCTGCAGATTGTTTTTGTCTCTTGTCAAATGTAGTTTATTGAGGGTTTTGTTTGCTTGTTTATTTGTGTTTTTTCTTCAGATCTTTAAAAGACTTATGTTAGAAATTGACTTTGAGGAGATGACAGCCCTGATATGCTATGCCATTATGGTAACTGGGTCTATAAACATCATGATTTGAATTGCAATGGTACAGGTGTTGGATAGATGTACACACCGTGCTGTCACAACTTTGAGTTGTTTAGACACAGACCATAGCCAGGATTGCAGATCATGTACAAATTTGACCAACACAGCTGGGGGCCAAATCTGACTTGAATATATATAGGGTGTTTCTGAAAATAAGATGTCATAGTCATCATTTGAAAAAGAAAATGCTGTTTGGAAATTTCGGTATATGTACAGGGTGCTTCTGAATGTAAGATGTCCTAGTCAGAATTGAAAAAGAAAATGCTGTTTGGCAATTTTGGCGCTGGCATCTTCAAGTTTAACTACTAACTGAAAAATGTTCAGGCAAACATTTTGGTCCACACATACATGTACCATGCCTTTCAGATGCAGTCAGTGGTGGGGAGCGTCAGCGTCTAGTGATTCTGGGAAGTGGATGGGGCAGCTACAGTGTGCTGCGATGCATCGACAAACAGCAGTTCAGCGTGCTGGTGGTCACCCCTCGCAACCATTTCCTGTTCACCCCGCTTCTGGCCAGCACCACCGTCGGCACACTGGAGTTCAGGTGCAGACAGATTTGAGATGTCCACAGGGGGAGGGGAGGAGGGTGGAATTGTAACACAACTTCTACATTTAAGGGAAAAGGTGAGAGAGGCATGGGACAGGTTTGGATAGCACATGCAAAACTGTTAGTAGTATTACAGTCAACAACAATTATAATGATAAGTCATAATCTGTAAAGTTTTGTTTTAAACAGTGTAATTACTAGAAGAAAGCAAGCTGCAGGTACAGTTTTCTTCCTGTTGATGTAACATTGTTGTGATATGACAGTTACCATCGACATTGATGCCAGTCCATTCATGATGATGACTTTCTTTCCCTTCCTGTCCATACTGTTACATCAGTATACTTGGCTTTTGTTGTCAGTCCTATTCAGTTAAAAACCCTCTTTTTTTTTTTTTTTTTTATTCAGCATTGTGTATAAATTAGAACGCCTAGCTTTTTTCATGGATGGGAGTAGTTCTGTATTATATGGATTTCTGAATTGGAGTTTTTGCCGATTTTTTTTTTTTTGTTGTTTTAATTTAAAGTAGGTGCTGAATGAGGACATGAGCATATATTCCTCTGGCGGGATTCCGACACTGAGCTTTCTGGTCTGCAGTCTGTGCACACACCACTGCAGTAGGTTGGCTGGTTACACACCCTATGTATGAATGGGAAAACATCACTACATTGATTGTGTTTTTTATAGTTGTTCTGTTGGTTTTTTTTTGTCTGAAATAGTTTTAACTGTACGTTACTGAAAAGTTTAAAATTCAGGGTTCATATCAAAGGAGAACGCAGTAAACTGTCCTTAAATGTTAAGGTTACGGCTAGCTTTCAACAGATTAACAATAGAGTTTCATACATTTTTTGCTAAGAAATTGACCTTTTTTCATGCTCTTGAGTTCTTTTTTTTTTTTTTTTAATCTGTTTTGGGTGTATTTCAGCTTTGTGGGTTTTCTCAAAATACTTGCTTTTCTTCTCAGTCTTATTCTGTTAAAACTGCTCTAGGGTGTATTTAATTAAGGTGTGATGATGTTTGAAAATAGTTGGCTTTTGGCTTTTTTTTCAGAGAGTCCTGTTCTGTTTAAACATACATTGCGTGTTTTGGTCTTGCATGTTACATCCAAATATCTGGCTTTTTTTTCTTGGCCGTTTGCTTTTGAAACATTTTGTATTACTTGTATAATATTTGATTTACGTGTGTAATATTTTCTTGTCTTCTCCTGTATCATCAGTAAAGGGGCAAATTATTTTGCAGGTCCATCATCGAACCCATACGTAATACAGGCTTCAGGGATTCAGCTCACTTTCATCTGTCCTATGCAACTGACCTTGACCTTACACAGAAGAAGCTGGAAGTGACCAGTGTGTTGCGTCCTTCACTGTCGTACACATTGAATTACGACAAGTTGGTGATTGGGGTAGGAGCCCTCAGCAGTACCTTTGGGGTACCTGGGGTGGAAGACCATGCTTTCTTCTTGAAGGTGAGTAGGAATTGTGTGTGTGCTAGTGCATGTTACACTTGGTAGTGAGGCGGCGATGGGGGAAGATTATCTCTGCCTCCACTTTCACCAATTTGAAAAGGCAAAGGCATTCTTAGGTGGTTGAACTTTTAGTTCTTGAGCCAAGATTAGTAAGTTATGTTACCTCAATGATTCTTACCTTTGTTCTTAACTGTGTAATCTTACGTTCATGAACAAAAGAAATTGCTTGAGTTATGCATTACCTGACAATGCACAATATGAAAAAGAAAAACAATTACTCAGCATGCTCTGAAAATTGTGTAGGTTCTCACAAAGAGAACTAAACATGAACAAGCTTTCTTGGGATCGAATGAATTTGTGGTTGGTTAGCTTAAATTTGCAGTTTGGATTCACATGTGAACATTTCATTCCATATGACCATAATATTAAGTTAAGAGCTTCAGGGATGTAAGTAAAATTTAGACAAAGAAAACCAAAGTCAGTTGCACACAGCCTATTCAAAACAGTTTAAAGCTTAGTAACCTTACTGGTTTTTCACAGTTAAGCTCCAGCTTGCAGCATTTTGCAGGGAGGGCAGATGTGTTCTCTCCTGTTAGGACGGAGCATGCAATTAAGTCTACACTCTGAAAATCCCCCCACATGGCAATCTGTTTGAATATGATTGTGGATCATTAAGCTTATTCAAGACCAGGATTCCCTCTTCAAATTTGGTGAAATGTAAAAATTTTAATCTGTTAGAGGAAAAAAAAAAATTCTGGGAGAAATTAGTCAAGGTAGAGGGCAAAAAAAAGGGGCAGTGGACTCGATGGAGCGCTGGTCACGTTTTAAGTGTTCCAGCAAAACTCTGCTTACATCATAAAGTCCTGTATAAATTTCTTTGTGACAGTGGGCTGTTGCCACACTGTCTACCCCTGCTGTAGGCAAAACAAGGTTGTCCTCTGACTGGGCATGTTTCCAAGAGGAGAAAAAATACGTCCTTGTATAAGCAAATGGTTCTTCATGGTTTGACCGAAAAGTGGATGATACACCATCGAAGCTCAAATGCGTGTCAGTTTGCACCAGTTTGAAAGCAGTTTCGAAATGAGTCTGAGGGAGGGTAAAAGATGGCTGCCAGACACTTATATTATTTCGGCAATTCCTCAGTGGCAGCCTTATGAACTTCAAGTATGGGATTGTCACACTTGAACTGTTCGCTTACACAGACTTTGACCCGTTTGAAGGCTGTCTCCACTTCAAAGTTTGAAAGAGCGGAATCACTCGCTCTGAAACAGCAGGGAGGGTGGTGGGAAGTTGCAAGATCAAATTGTGATTGGCCAAAGGTGTTGATTGACAGATGGAAAGGAGCAGACTGATGTCTTGCAGTATCCTGACAACATCTACTTGCTTTGGTGCCATCCTTTATCCGTTGGCTTTTGTTTTGTTTTTGTTGTTGTGGTTTAGTCTTCACTTTTTTGGTTTTTTTCTTGCTTTCACGTCTTCTGTGGAGCATGATGGTAAAGAGCAGTTGTCTATCCCATTTTTGTACACAGTGACCTGTCTTTGTATGATGGATTGGAAGGGATTTCACTTGTATGCAATTTTTTTTTTTTTTAATGTTTGCATTCATATATAGAACCTTGGTTTAAAGCCTATCCAAAGAACTTGAACTCTGTAAGAAGCTGATTAGGAAGAGAAAATCTTGTACCTGGCTGTATCAAGCAGGATTAGAACCCTGGACTCTTGGATAAAGAGAACAAGGCTTCATCCACTCGGCCACCCTCGCTCCAGAGAGTTACATCTCACTGAAGTAACTCATCCAAGTTAGATCTAGTTGCAAAGTGAGACGACTGCAGGCGGAAATCTAAACAAATCTTAAATAAATGTTAGCAAACTGCAAAAAAAAAAACATGGATAAACGAATCACATGACAAAACATGATGCCTTTCGACCTCTTAGGTCTTCTTCAGGCAAGATAGAAAACAATTAGGACAGCAAAAATGAATGAGCAATCACTTGTCTTCAGTCACTTCAGCGCGCGAGATAGGCATTGGATCATGTGACCGTTTTAGCGGTTCCCTAATATTTATTTAAGATTAACTCATCAAAATTATGATGAGGTCTGAATGTTTTGAGTTGAGAAGTTCAGACAAAACATCGTCAAACCTTGATGCAGTCAGGAAAATTGACTGTATTCACTGTGCATGATTCAGTTTTTGATTTGTGGAATTTCCATAACCATCTGTCTTTACAGGAAATCAATGACGCTCGCAAAATCCGAAATCGAATTTTGTCCAACTTTGAACTGGCGCTGCAGCCTGGGATAGAGCCCGAGGAAATTGAGCGCCTTCTGCACGTAGTTATCGTTGGGGGTGGTCCGACGGGTGTGGAGTTTGGAGCAGAGCTGTACGACTTCATTGAACAGGTCTGAGCTGTATGGAAAGCAGTGTGTGTGTGTGTGTGTGTGTGTGTGTGTGTGTGTGTGTGTGTGTGTGTGTGTGTGTGTACTTGAATTTCTTTTCCATGTAAATGATATGAGATGATCTTGTATATGGATACATGTGTAATATGTGAATACAGTCAAGAACATTTCGTGTCAAAACAGATGGACTGAAATTTGGTCAGCATGTGTAAAATGATGGATCCAAACTGCATTACTTGTCAGACTCCGAAAAGAACATTTCAGTCCTTCAGGTTAAATGTAGTTCAGTATAGATGTACATATGCCAAATTGTACATAATAATGTATGTATGTGTGTAGATTTTGTTTGTGTCAGTTGGCAGAAGGAACACATGTCCAGCCCTGTTCCTTCCATTGACCAGGTAACTGCAACAAAACAAATTCTTTGAAACAAAGAGCCAGAACAGCATCAGGAAGGACAACATTAACAATTATTATGATAATTATAGTTGGAAATAAAAAGTCAGACAAATTTTAAAAATTGGTAAGTCAAGTTTTTGACTGATGAAAAATGAAGAATCTACCCATTTGCTTTTTCTTGTTGATCATCATTGTAAGAGCGCAAAAAAACATAAAGCTAAGGTCCTTTGCTTTGGCTTTATATGCCCTGCTCCTATGGTGATCTGAGTATAGATTTTCTCTCCATATTTATGCCCATGGTTAGCTCAGTTTCATCAAGGAGGTGTCACTGCGTGTGGACTAGGCCAGGTAAGCTACACCACATCTGATAGGTTTCGAGACCACGCTGCGCATGATTTAAAGCTGAAGGTGAACACAGACTCTTGCTGGCTCCGTGGCTAGGCAGGTACAGTCGCCAGTCAGAGGATTCCTGTCTGTTTAGGATCAGAAATGGCACAACAAAACACTGCCAAAGCGACTTGGTGGCAGCGCAGTGTACTTGCACCTCATAATGAGCTGATAATGTATACTGGTCAATCTCAGTAGACTGACAGCTCTTGGACTGAATGAATGATCCTGGGTGTGGCTGTATATGGGGGGAGTGTAATGAGCAGCCAGGGAATAATATCATTGAAAGAATACAGAAGATAGGACAGACATCCATGTGTGTGCATGTGTGTGTGTGTGTGTGTGTGTGTCTGTTCCGGCACACACAAGAAAATAACCACTGGGTTAAAAGAAAAAAAAAAAAAAAAAAATCACTTACACATACATGCACATCACACACACACAACACACACACACACACACACACACACACACACACACACACACACACACACACAGGGGAAAATACCTGTCTAAAAAAAAAAGGCAACAACAGAAGAAAATAGGCCAGAAATAGAAAGATAACTCACACATGCAGGCATGCATTCTCAAACACAAATATACTCACACTAACACACAGAAGAAAATACAAGCTAGTTTAAAATGAAAGCAAGCAGAGAAAAAAAAAGAACAACAACAACTAAGTGGCATCTCAGTGTGTCGGTCTGAAATGAATGATAAACTTTGTAGTGATGTAACAATGAAAGGTGTATAACTCCCAGTTGATTTTTCTCATGCTGGCATTCTTGTTTGTTGGTGTGCAGGATGTGGCGCGACTGTACAAAAAGCAGCAGGAGCAGGTGAGAGTGACCCTGGTAGAATCCAATCAGATCCTGTCCTCATTTGACCATCGCCTCCGCTCCTACGCCGAGAAGAAGATCACACAGAGGAAAGGGTTTACCTTGAAGCAGTCTTCTGTGACAGGTAAGTGTCCTTTTTTCGTGTGTTTTTTGTATTGTTTTTTTTTGGGTGGTGCGTGTGTGTGTGCGTGTGTGTGTGTGTGTGTGTGTGTGTGTGTGTGTGTGTGTGTGTTGCTTTATACACAGAAAAGGATTCACTTTGAAACAATTTTCTGTGACAGGTAAGTGTCCTTTTTTATATGTATTGTATTGCTTATTTTTTTTCTTAGTAAAGCTGTTTTGTTATGAATTGCTGTACATTTTGTACATGACTAACTGTCCCTCCCTCTCCTCTCCCCCTTCCTCCTCCCCCCCCCCCCCCCCCCCCCCCCCCCCTTTCTTCTATTCCTAACCTCCTGCCTCTTTCCCTTCCCATATAGATAGTTATTTCCCTTTGAAACCACTTCAGATTTTAACATCATATCAATCTGCATAGCTGTGTCCCCCCTTCCCTTCAACCCTTCCACCCTCTACTGTGTCATCACCGCCTCTTTCCCTCAGTCCCTTGTCTCGTTCCTCTCACCCTTACCTGGTCTTACAGTACCCTGTACATTCAGCTGGGCTATGATCCACAGGAAACCTGGTCTCCTGGTTTCATGGATTTTAAAGAAATGTAAACATGAGAAATTGAGGGGGAAATTGTGAACAAAAAATTCAAATTAAAAAAAATCCTCGGGAAGAAAATTTTCAGGGGCAACCCCCCCCCCCCCCCCACCCACACCCTCCCCGAGAGAGTGGAATCTACATAAAGCTGGTTCTGATCTTGTTACGCTAGCTGATGACAGTGATGTCGTCACATCTTGCGTTAACTTGTTGACCTTTCTCTCTGCCAGATTAAAGGCAGCTTAACTCCATGCTCTATCATATGTGTGTGCCAAGATACTGCAAAGGTGAAGGAGGTGAACAAAAATTGTACAGGCAAATAGTCCTGGTCATGGTCATTGTGAAATGTGGATGATGCATCACTCGATGCGCAGATTTGCATCAGCCTGCACCATTTTGAAATGCAAATTTACAAAAAAAAAAATTTTTTACGAAAGGGGAAGACAGGAGGAGGTTGGGGTGGGGGGGGGGGAAGCATGCCCCGGGACTCCTATGAATGTTTAGAGATTTTTTTTATCCTCCTTCGGCAGAAACATTGAAAAACATAAACTCTAACGTTTCAGAGGTGACCCCGACCAGCGTGAAGCTGCAGGATGGGGAGGTGATACCTTGTGGTCTGGTCGTGTGGTCCACGGGACTGGCACCGCGGCATTTCACACAGGCGCTGACCGTGGAGAAGAACGGCCGGGGACAGGTCAGTCAAGTGGAGCAAGTGATGTGTTCTGTTAACTCTCTTCAGTTCTTTCCTTGAATTTCGATCACCGTGACCGACAGTTTTCTTCCCAGAATTATGGTATTTAAAGCAATATTTTTGTTATTTGAAGCAATGTATCACCTAGAAAACCCGAAAATAGACACATTCATCACAAAAATATTATTATTTAGAAATAATGCACTGAATGTTATGAAAAATTATGAAAAATTCATGCAAAATGCAAAAATTCAAAAACTGTTGAGAGTTAAACGTAAAGAAAGATCAAGGCTTTCCTCTCCTTTTCCCTCTGTCAGATGATAGTCAGAAAAAAAGAATTGTCTGCTGTAAATGGCGTCATGTATTCAGGAAAGGATATACTGTATTCACACGTTGAAATCATGTATTCAAAGATCAGCTTTGTGTATTCAGAGAACGGTGTCTGGTATTCAGGGAATAGCATGATGTACTCTGTAAATTACACAATTTATTCTGAGAACAACAGCATGTACTCCAAGAATGACATAATGCATTCAGAGAATGACATAAGTGTATTGAGACAATGGCATAGTGTGTTCAGGAAAAAATTATATAATTTATTCAGAAAATGACATGAAAGTCTGAAATCAGCGTTTATTGTTCAAAGAATGATGTAGTATATATTTAGAGATCAGCATAATTTATTTAGAAAAAGAGCATAATGTATTAAGAGGATATAATCTATTAGAGAGAAGGAAAAATTGTATACAGAGAAGGGCATATGATATCCAGAGAACAGCATATATTCTGTTTACAGAACATATATATTTAGAGAACTGCATAATGTATTCAGATAATTGCAAATTTAGACAGCGGTATACTGTGTTCTGAGAGAAAAGCATATTCAGAGAATGCATAATGTGTTTTGAGGATGGCATGTTTTATTCAGACAATTATTCAGGCAGTATGTATTTACAGAAAGGCATAATCTGTTCAAATATCATACTGCACTTGGAGAATGGCATATTTAGAGGATGTCATAATGAATTTACAGAATGGCATAATCTACTTAAGAATGACGTAAAAACCAGTCGTCTTTTTTTTTTCTTACACCAACCCTCCCTCACTGCAGCACCCAGCAGTGTCAGGAAAAGAGAAGAGGGAGGAATAAGTAAAAAGACCATGAAATCAATGCAGATACAGTGAAATCAGTGCAAATAAATGAAAAGCAGAGATAGTGTTGAAATCAGTGGAGAGACAATGAAATCAATGCAGAGACGATGAAATCAATGCAGAGATTCTGAAGTCAGTGCAGAGATGCTGAAATGCAGAGGTGATTAAGTCCATTGAGATTCGATGAAACCAGTGCAAAGATTCTGAAATCAGTGCAGAGATATCAAAGTCGGTGCAGAGATGCTGAAATGCAGAGATGATTAACTCCATGCAGAGACGATGAAATCATTGCAGAGATACTGAAATCAGTGCAGAGATTGAATGAATGCAGAGACAATGGAATCGGTGCAGAGACATTGAAATCAGTACGGAGTTACTGAAATCAATGCAGAGACAATGAACAGAGAAAAACTGAAATGATTTTTCGTTGATAGTATGCTTCTGTTGTTCAAGTCAGTGTTGCAGTCATCTCACTCATGATGCATAATATAATGTCTATTAGGAGATAAAACTATTGTTTGTATAAAGCTGCCGAGCATCCCGCATTTAGCGGAATTTATAATGCTCAAACACACGTCATTTCACTATTCCGCTTGATGCAAATAAGTTCTGCTCGCAAAAAAAGATGTTTTGTTTATTCACTGAGCTTGCACATCTGCCGTTTGTACAGCAAAAGAGCTGTTTGGAAACTTCCAGTTCAGCGTCTTCCGCTGCCATCATGTCGAAACAATCTGCTGGACTGAGTTACCCTGAGGCAGAAAAGAAGAAAAAAAAGAATTAGAACAGAAGTGCAGAGTCAGGCTGCTTTCTGCTGTCATGATGGGAGTGCAGCAAGTTGACCTGTGAAAGTGTTGAGCCTTGTCAGGAAGAAGCTTGCAGATTTTCGTCCCTCCCTGGGGTAAGACACTACAGAGGCACTGATGATTCTGAAGTGTGAGATTGAGCCGAGTGGTAAGATGAAGCTTAGTGACAGTGTGAATGAAAAAATGTGAAAGAGGTACCGTGTATCGGCTGAGACAGTGATGATTCCATGAAAGCGCTTGACAAAAGGAAAGGACAGAAAGTGCCTGGAATGTCATTGCATTGTTTTGGGTGCAACAGCTTACGTATTCCTCTCAACTGTCAGAAATTCCTCTTAATTAATTTAAAAAAAAAAATTTTCCTCTCAAGTCTCTGCAGAGGTTGGTGGCTCTGTTGGTGTTATAACTGTTGTGTGTGACAGATTTTGACGGACAGTCATCTGAGGGTGAAGACTGACCCAACAGGCAGTGCCTTCGCCATTGGGGACTGCGCTGACATTGAGGGCTACGCTCTGCCCTGCACCGCTCAGGTCGGTAGTCATGGTTCTGTCACAGTTGGTGAGGATGATAATGGTGTCACTGTCGATGATGATAGATGTATTGATGGTGGGTCAAACAAGCTGCCATGTTTGGTACTCGTCCCACATTAAAATTTTTTTTCAAATTGAAGGATAAAGAGAAGGTTCTAGAGAAGTTTCTACAAACGACCTTTGAATCTCACATAAGACGTTTTCATGTGCCTCATGCTAATCTTCCGACTTTAATAATGAATGGCTAAACATGATTGTTTCCGCCCATGAAATCTTTGAAGTTCCAGAGATGTTCAAGGTTTTGTGAGGTTGGTTAGCTTGCTTAAACCAGTGATCCTGCTACAGATTTTTGCCAGTCAGTTTTGCATGAAGGCGTTACCGAAGGCAACTAGTAGCAGCAACAACAACAAAAAAGATCATGTAGCTTACACACTTTCATATCCCCAAATTCCTTTTTCAAAGTAAAAAAAAAACTTAAATAAGCCAGAGTGTGTGACAGTGATAAACAGGTAAAGATAAATACAGTATACAGCAGTGGCCTGGGGTGAAACGAAACTGCTCAATCTTCAAGCCTCATACACTGTCAGGCAGACACAATCCAGCAATTTGGAAATCTCAACGCTGTAATGTGGAGAGAGAAAACTGCGCTGTACATGTCCACCTTAGTAACAATGTTCCATGGAAGTCATCTAGAAGAGGAAGTAACTCTTCAGTACTTGTCAGTCCTGTCCCGGTTCAACAGATGGTCAATACCAACAGCTTGATTTCTCTCACTGTTTACTCTTTCTAAAGTGTTTGATCAGGCAATGGCTGGCTACATAGTGACTATTTACTCTTTCTAAAAGTGTTTGATCAGGCAATGGCTGGCTACACAGTGCTCACTGCTAAAAAATGGATCAACGCTGGCTATGATGAGTATTTACTCTTTCTATGTTTGTAGGCAATGGCTCTACATGTGTATTTGTTTCTAAAAGTGTTTGATGGCGATGGTGGCTACATAGTGACTATGTGTGTGTGTGTTTGTGGCGATGGCTGGCTACATGTGTGTGCTTGGATGCTATGTGAGTGTTCTGGTATTTGTTGGTGCTGTGTCTGTGTGTGTGTGTGTGTGTGTATGTTTTGTTTCTTATTAACAGGAAAATAGGTTTCCCAGATGACAGAAAGCTTGAGCTGTAACCTTTTTTTTTTTTTTTTTCAATGATCAAAACCCGCATGCTTTCCGACATCAATCATTGTTTTGAAATTTGATGATTATTATAGTGTGTGTGTGTGTTCATGTGGTGTGTGTTCATGTGGTGTGTGTGTGTGTGTGTGTGTGTGTGTGTGTGTGTGTGTGTGTGTGTGTGTGTGTGTGTGTGCATGCTTGCGTGTGCATGCGTGTGCATGCGTGCATGTGTGTGTTCATTGCTTTGTTAGGAAACTGGATCATTTCTTTTTCAAGGTTGCAGAAAGGCAGGGTCGGTTCCTGGCCGACTTTCTGAACAAGGGTTGCCGCAGTGATGTGGAACCATTCCGTTTCAAGAGCATGGGCATGCTGGCCTACATCGGACGCTATGAGGCTTTGGCAGACACACCTGTGGCTCAGCTTCAAGGTGAGACATTGCCTAGTAGGAAAGAGAACTCTGATAAGATTAGACTTAAAATTGTGTGGAGAATATGAAACTGTTCTTGAAAGAATATCCCCCCCCCCCCCCCCCCCCCCCCCAAAGAATACTTTTAACATTTTACTTACTGCCCGCCTACCTGCTGTAACCATTTAACTGCATAGCCCTCTGTATCCATGGCACCTGTGAAAGGTGACCTTACATGTCATTCTCATGTATGTTATATAAGATGGTTTGTGTGTTTAGACACAGCATTTGGCTGCATCTACTAAAGCTAAAATGGCCTGTAATTTGCAAATAGCTTTGATTTTAGGACAAAAGAGTTTTGAACTTTTTTTTTTTTTTTTTGTGTCAGCTTGTGTAAAGTGTGACAGTGATAAAGAACTGTTGATCTAACATGACTGTGGACAGTGTAGGTCCAGGCATTGCTGAACTGATTGCGAGAGTGCAGAAGGCAGTGTAGACTGTGGTTATGTGAGCAGTTGCTTCAAACTTCAGCAGCAGAACATGAGATGTCCAGAAGTAGAACCAGCTTCTGTGTGTGCATCGATTTCAGTTTTCAGATCGAATGTTAGTGGCCACAATGATCAGGTGTAAAGTTCAGCAATGCACAAACCTACATTCGCTGCAAACTTCATCTGTTGTTCCATTTTTATGGAAAATTTGGTACAATCTGGACTTCTATTTTTTTTCTTTTTTGTATTTGTTTCATTCATGTGTGCCTCTTTATAAAATCAATTTGGTTGTTACATATGTGTTAAGTAAAAAAAAAAAAAAAAATTAAAAAAACCCATGTAGTTAAAAAAAGTGTGATCAGAAATAGAACACTTTCACCGAACCAGTGTCAAAATGAGATAGATGCTATGTACTATTATCGAGTTGGTGTTAGATTGTGACTGGAAATAGTATGCTTTGAAACAGAACATTGATCAAAAACTAGTGTTAAAAATGATCAGAAAATACCAAACCAGATTTCAAGTGTGTGACGGGAAAAGAACTGCATGAGGAGATATTGGGGCACCACACTGCTCCAGGTCCTCCCAGCTCTGTTTGTTATATGCCAAAGCCTGGGTCTCGGCAGATAATTTCCTTGTTTGTACTGCGTCCTGTCTGTCTCCCTCTGTCAACAATTTCCCTGGAGAATGAGTTTAACAAGGCCATTGAATCGTATTATATGCTGTAAAAGCTGTCATTTTCTTTTCTTAATAACTGATGTTGGCAGATCTTCATACATTTAGTGTGCTGCTTGATAGTCACACATGTTCATAAGTGATCAGTATATCTGATGGTTATTATCTCGTGACGACACATAATTCAAGTGGCTTTGCTTATTCTTTCCAGTACTGTTGTGTATTCTTCTTTCCAGCATTGTTGTGTATTCTTCTTTCCAGTACTGTTGTGTATTCTTCTTTCCAGTACTGTTGTGTATTCTTCTTTCCAGTACTGTTGTGTATTCTTCTTTCCAGCACTGTGTGAGGGTCCATGTTTTGCATGCATGCTGGAAAATACCAGTGTGTTTAACAGAGATGTTACTATCATTCCACACAGGTTTCTGTCTAGATAGTGCTGATGTTGTCTTTGTTGCATATAAGCGGGATTTTGGTTTGGATCTCTCTTGTATTCCAGGTAAGTGAACTGGTGGATTCTGTGTAAGTGCATTACTGAAGTGTTCCTAGCTTCTGTTCATTGACAGCTTTATCCATGGTGATGGTGGTGGTGTCATTAGCCATCAACTTTGTTATCCAGGCACTGACTATCATGCCATGTCTTGCTGATATCTCCTTCAGGCTTTTGACTAGTTTGGTTGGTTCTTGTTCAGTGCTGCCAGGCCATTGCAAAGGTTCGCGATGGTTCTTCCTCCATGCTCATGGTACCGACATGATCTTTAAGTGCGTAAGACATATGTCACTGGAACATGTTTACAATGTTACTGTTATTCCAACATGGAAAATAGAACTATCTAACTACGCTCTTGTTAATTTGGATTAAGGCAGCACACTGTGATCAGTTTTACGTTAAAATCATGATAGAACTTTTTTTTTTGTTTTTGTTTTTTTTTGGCTGTCCCATCTTCTGTACTACCCCAGTGGCATTGCGCCCATGCCGCTCTCTCCAGTCATTCCAACCCCTCATCCACAGCCGAAACCTGGCCTGTCCCATCACAACCCTGGCACCGGCAATCCACAGGGAGCAGTCAGTGTCAAATTGTCATAAAGCAACCCACCAGAGGAGACACTGCACTGCCGCCTTGTCATATCGGTGGTGTTCAGTGGCGCCTGTTCTGATCCAGCACGTGCAGGAGCTACCTACCTACTAAGCCCTCCACTGAGGACAATGATCGCTTAGTTGCAGAGTTTGCATGAATGAGCTCACTCTCTGGAGGGTGCCACCACCTCCATTTAACGACTGTTCCTTTGAAGTTGCTGATACCGGTGACACAGTTAGAACCAAACCGAGGCCATAGATGTGGAGAGGCTATGAAAACTGAGGTCACTGTGAGAGCAGGGCATGAAGGGCCACAGGATTTGACACTTTTCTTTTAAACGCCGATTGATGAGATGAGGATGATAGAGATGATGCTACAGATTTCCATTCTGGTCTGAGAGGGCATGACAGGACTGTATTGTATGCTTACTTTCCTAATGTATTCAGCACCAACAGGCCGGAGAGAGATGCAGCATCTGCAGCTTTGGTTGGTAAATTTAAGCAACATTGTTGGAGACACATTCAGTAAATGGATGAACTCGACTGCATAGTGTAGTCCTATGTAGGAGCCATCAGGGCAGAAAATCCCACAGATAAATGGCTGTGATGGGAATGGAATCTAAGACCTCACAGCCAGGAGTCCACGACGCTAACCCCTTCACCATGATGGCTGGTATGACAGGAAATATTACTTTCTATTTAGTTGAAAGTGACATCACTTCCTCCCCTCTTTCCCCTCGTTTCCAGCTTTGTGTCCTCCCTTTTTTCTGCCAAAAGCTGCACATATCCCCCTTTTTCTTCGCTTAGGTAGTGTGTCCTCCCTTCTTTCTGCCAAAAGGTAGATTGCAAAAGCTTGCACACATTAGGTAGATTGTGTCCTCCCTTCTTTCTGCATTAGGTAGATTGTGTCCTCCCTTGCACATTACATTAGGTAGATTGTGTCCTCCCTTCTTTCTGCCAAAAGCTTGCACATTACGTAGATTGTATGTTGCCATGACTCCCTGTCTATTAGGACCATCCAACAGGGTCCTCCCTTCTTTCTGCCAAAAATGGGTCGTGGCTATGCCAAAGAAAGTTCTAGACAGATAACATGGATGATCAGATAAGTACAGTACCTTTGCCAAGTTGTGATTGAGGACAGGGACTGTAAAAATAAATACCTGACTGTCCAAGAATTTGCCATGGCCTCTATGACCTGACCTAGGACAAGGGGCAGCAAGCCATTTCCAGCTCAAATCATTTACTATCTTGTGTCCAAACAGGGTTCCATTCGTGGCTGCTGTGGCGCTCAGCCTATCTCACCCGCCTGGGGAGCTGGCGGTTGCGGATGCAGGTGCCCATGGACTGGTCCAAAACGCTGCTGTTTGGTCGAGACATCTCCCGCTTCGAGTGAACCATGCCCCAAGCAGTCTTTTTGTTTGTTTACTTTGAAGAATAGATTTAGAAGAGATTAAATCTCTCGGAACAAGCAGTTTAGCTACATTGTGTGAACTTTTGATGTGGGTGAGTTTTTCATGCATGTTTTTTTCTTACATAGGGACTCTGCTGGTCTTAGCCATATTGCTGATGACTGGGGTGGACATGTCCAGCTTAGGTGAAGAGCCATTGACGAAGAGTGCAAGGGCTCTGGTACAGCACACACTCATGAACTTCAGCTTGTCAGTGTAGATTTCTTGTGTTTGACAGTCTTCAGAGGACTTCCTGCCGGCTTGAAAAAATGACACCTGTGGAGTATCTCTCACCGACTAATGTTACAGGCACAACTGGAAAACATGTAGCATGGGTATCCAAGACACCAGGGTTGTAAGTTGAAAAATGAATGACAGAAGGGGTACATGAAAGTAATTGCAATTCCGACTTGAGACAGTCAAGGAAGAGAAGATTTTTCTTTCTTTCAGTCCTCATCTGTGTACACTCTAGCCCTCTCCAGGTCCCTCAGGTGAGACTGTAAACCAAGATCCTGTAAATACACTAAAAACAATTTTACAAGCATGCTAAATTCCATCACATTCAGATTCCTTCACAGAAAAGCAGGCCTTCAGGTGCAGGTGGTGTGGATGACATTTACACACAGAAAAGTTGCATCATACATTTCAAAATGTGGAGACAGAATGTTGTTACTTATATGATGCGATTCGCTTGTAACGGACTTGACCACATCAAGCAGATCAAGGTATTCCATTGTACCTGTGTGTAGTTATGTTAGTTTGTTGACATTGTTTCAAAATACGTTATAATCTTATTTTGGAGATATGTGTGCTTGAGGAATGTATATACTTGAAGTTTCATGCAGTTGTCTGTAAAAGTAAAGAAATTATGAAGCAATGACAAGAAAATATGTGGGGTCCCAAAGTGCAGTGAGAGGGGTAAAGCAGAAGAAACACATTTATTGTGATTACGTGTCTTTCATGTAGTCAGTCATACTCTGTGATAAACCAGATTGTTTATGAAATGTCTGATGTTTAACTGATTCATTGATTTAAATACCACTTGCAGTTTTTATAGGGTCCAAGGTTATTGGGTAGTCATTGGAAATTGGATACGGGTCCAGAAATTATATCATTATCATGATTGTTTTCCCCCTCAGTTTCTTGCACAAAGTTCGTAAGAGTTTGAAGTGTGGTCACCCCAGATAATGTCCTAGTAGAAATCTTACTTACTTTTTTTTTTTCTTTTTTTTTTGCATGCCTCTTTGGCAGCGGAATCACAAAGTGAAAAGAAAGGAATAAAGATGGATTCTTTTGTGTGTGTGTTGGTGTGATTCTCACCGTAATTATGTAAAAGAGTTTGAAGAGGGTTGAACAGTTTGCTTGAGTAAAAGACCAAAGAGATGACTGTCAGTGAGATAGATGGTTCTGATTCCACCAAAGTTATCTCTGATTTACTCTGAATTTACTGCTACAGCAGTTTCCAGTGATTTTCCCGCCAGTGAGCTGTTTGAACGTCAAAGACTCGTACCAGTTCAAAGCAGCATAATTCAGAGAAGACCAGGGGGTCCGGAATAGCTCGTTGGTAGAGTGCCAGACTCGTAATCCAACTGAAAGAGAATGGCTAGGGATGGATTTGATGATATGGTGATGGGGAGTTCTTTCTGTTGATGACCGTTTATTGCATTTGGAAGGGCTGCTCCTCAGTTTTATATTCAGTGTTTATTCCTGTCATGGTAAGAAACATTCAGTCTAGTCATGTACTTGTACTAACCTATTTGAAAGGAAATTCTTGTTTGTTTCAGACACATCAAAGCGTACAGTTGGAAACAAATGTACTCTATTGTTCACTTTTGTGTTTGGAAATGTATCGTTGAAAAGACGGTAACAGGAACTGGTTCACAATCAGGCACACACATAGGTGCTGTATGCACTGTTAGGGTTATATGAAGACTGGTAAATTTCTCCCCAACAAGTGGACAAAATCAAATCAGGCACACACATAGGTGCTGTATGCACTGTTAGGGTTATATGAAGACTGGTAAATTTCTCCCAACAAGTGGACAAAATCAAATCAGGCACACACATAGGTGCTGTATGCACTGTTAGGGTTATATGGAGACTGGTAAATCTCTCCCAACAGTGGACAAAATCAGACCTTAACATTTCAGGAATCATCAGCTTGTATGTCTTTTGTGGGATTATAGTTAGGCTTTTGACTGGGCAGTTTCTCAGCTTTCGTAATTTATTTCTATTTGATGAGATATATATGAATACTGTGAATAAGAGTTGATCTACTGTGATAGTGAGGTATGTTGTAATTATGTGGAAATCCATTTGATTTGCTTGGTGTGATATCATGTTCAACTGGTAAAGAATTAATCTCCCTTTCTAGGGACAGAAAGTGTGCAAATAGTTTGTTCTTCATTATGGGAATATTGCATGGTTTTAGCACTGTTTGGCGCCTTAATTTTGAGGAAACTGCAATAATCACTGCCAAAGACTTGAAAAAGGTGTGTGTGTGTGTGTGTGTGTGTGTGTGTGTGTGTGAACAAGTTGTATTCTGCATACCTGTTTTAGACATGTTCCTTTCACCTAATCTTTAAAGTCCTTCTCAAAAATTGATAGATCTGTGGTATAGTGCCTTAAAGATTTGATGTAACCCTATTTTATGGATAGCTCCTGTCTTTGTAGCCTAACTCCCCATCCACCCACCCACCCGCATACCACAGACACTTTTTTCTCTTCCCACCCTTCCCCTTCCCAGTGCCAGCTCACTTGACTCGAGTATGTCCTAATTTTGGTATGAGTGGGCTGGAAACATGATGAAATGAGTTTTACTGATCAGAAATTAACTCTCCCAAAATGAGTTTTACTGATCAGAATTAACTCTCCCAAAGTGCAGGGGAGAAAGCTTCTTTTTTTTCAAGCTATAATCACCAAATTGAAATAGAGCATGCATTCATGCTATAATCACCAATCTGAACAGAGTGTATATGAAAGAAACTTCATTGAATCTCTAAGAGGTGATGTGATACTGTTACATTTTGTGATCAGGATCTATTCTATCAGCAGATATCGATATCTGCTGATTTGTCTGTATGCGTGTTAGATATTTTGTGAATATAGTCTGCTTTTGTCTTTTTTTTTTTTTTTTAAGCAGTATCAGTAATCAAAAGTCTTGATTTTGATGCCCTTTTGATCTCTTCTTTTTTTTCTTTTTTCTTTCTTTCTTGTTTGTTGTATCTGCCCCATCTTGTGCCTTTTTAGTGGCAATGCTTCCACACTGTCTGTTCTTCAGTCCTGTCCATAGGAGCATGCCATTGATTTTATTTCACTGCCGTTTACTTTTGACACCTTTTTCATGGTTACGTCCTTTCATTTCATTACTTTGATTTTGATACCCTTTGATTACAGATATCTTTTTATTTTGATGCCCATTGAAGCCCATGTTTCTTGACTCCGTTGTGTATTCACTGTGCAACATGCAGCTTGCATGTTGATAGAGTGCATTGTTGTCTGATGTACTGTCTGCTGTAGTAGGGTGTTTGGCAGAGTGTTGTCTTCTGAAACTACTCAATCTTTCAGTTTTTTTTTTTTTGTTTTTTTTTTTTTTTGTCTGCTGTGGTAGGGGTCTTTGGCCAAGTGTCATCTTCTGAAACTACACAGTCCTTTCAGGGTTTTTAATTGATCAATCTTGGAGGCTGAATTTTTTTTATATATATATATATCCAAACAAACACAATGTCTGTCAAACACTTGGATAAGTCTGGAAAGGGAAAGCATCATCTTGACCATGCACAAGTTTAGACCACCTTTGTGAAAACATTGGATGTTCCAGGCCCAAAAATTGATATATGCATTCAAGATATTGTTATATTAAGAAAATAGGTAGCCAGTACCAGGATTTCAAAAGAGATGTGATATCTTCTGTTCTCTTTGGGTTCAGCAAATTCATTGAAAACTGCAACTGGAAATCAGGGGGGGGGGGGGGGGGGGAATTCTAAGAAAAAAAATCATGGAAAAAGATTGTTCTTAAGTATCTAACGAATTCTCAGAGTTCTGGAGGCATGTTCAATATGCCAGCAGAAAACTCTGAACTCACAAGATCCCATGTTCTTCATGAGAGCGGATGTTGCCATTTTGTCTAACTGGGTTGAAGGCCTTTAAGGAAAGCTGATCTCAGTGTCTGACGTAATGGGTTGGCTAAACACTGCAAACATGAAAGAGATTTACACAAGCTGTATGAACAATGATTCCAGCTGTGGTTGAATCGTAAAAATGATGGTGCACCATTCGATGCTTAGGTCGGCATCTGAACACACCAATTTGTAAACAAGTTTTAAATGTGTGTTTTCTGATGATGAGGAGGGCATGGCCACAGCCCCTCATCTGCCCCCACTCCCTCCCTTGGAATTTTGGAGATGTTTGCTTTTCTTCAGTAGGACCCACTGACCTTGACCACTGTTCTGGACCTTTTGGACTACAAATTTCAAGGTGCCTGCAAAGGGGGACAATGCCATGATCCAGTCTGGAGAGAATTCATACAGTGTTGTTGTTCTTGTGTTGCTTATTTCTTAGGAATGCAATCAGTGACTTTGTGATGAGCTTTGATTTTTTTTTTTTTTTTTTTTAGAAATCAGTGCTACCCTCGACTGTAACCTTCGTGTGTGATCTTGGACTTTGAATAGATGTTCTGTAAATGGGAAGATGTGTATGTGGCTTGATCTGCTGAGTGTAGTTGTAATCTTCCGTCTCGTTTCTTCGGGCAGTTGTTTCTTGTTTGGGTTCTTGAATTGATGAAATCTAGACCCAATTCAAAATGGAAAGTGTTAGCAGCATGGTGTAGTTTGTAGTGGTATATGATATACATGAATTCTTTTTGTTGTTGTTTGTTCATTCTTATGCTATGCTTGACAGCATTTTCATACACTTACAAGTTATATCCAAATACTGTATTATTAAATTTATATACTTGCTACTGGTACAGCTTCTGCTATTTTTGTTTTCACTCTGTGTGCGCGCGTGTGGTGTGTGCGCATGTGTGTGTGTGTATGTGTGAGTGTGTGTGTGTGTCTGTGTGTGTGCGCATGCATGTTGTGTGTGCCTGTGCCTGTGCGTGTGTGTGTGTGTGTGTGTGTGTGTGTGTGTGTGTGTGTGTGAGTGTGTCCAAGAGAGAGAGAAAGTGAGAGCAAAAGAGGAGGTTGGGGGATGAGGGGATAACATGGGCATTGGAGTGTGGTCCTTGTAACACGAAATAGAACAAAAATGGTACAGAGCAGGTCATTGACACAGAATCTGCAGTAAATGTTCATGCAGTTTTAATACTTCAAAAACACTCTGGTATGAAGATAATACACAAACCAATACATCCAGAAAAGATGCTTCACCAGCTGTGCAGAAAAGAGATCATAGTTGCTCGAAGTTTGTTTGAAAATTAAGTATAAGCATTCATAAACTACAAACACAGTGTACCAGAACGTTTTTTTTTTCTTACAGGGGAAGTAGAGCTAACTACTTGCATCAGAGAAAAAAGTATTTTTTTTTTGAAGGTTTTGATGGTTTTCAGGTTTGAATCACTTTCGCATCTTTGAAACAATATATCTTGTGGTTTGCTGTGGCAACACAATGATTTTCACATCTGTGAACTTGAACTGTCAGCTCCTTCTCTTTTGCCTTTGTCCATCAAAAAATGAATAAATCTGATGGTACAACTTGCTAGCATGGTGAAACATTGGTTAAAAAACCGAATCAACCCAAAACTAATGGTAAGATAGAAAAATAACTAAATGTGGAAGAACAAAAAATACTACATACTGAAAAAGAAAAGTGTATATACAAAGGTGTTTTTTACATGTGCTTACAGTTTTTCTTTTTGAAGAATAATTGAAGATGGTTGAGGAAAGATATTGAGGACAATGAAATGCTGGTCAAGATAACCTTTAAGTTAACAAGAAAATGACAAACAACAAACTTTACTCTTTAATTTAGAAGACCTAAATTTGTTACAAATCTAAATTTGATGGAAGAAAAAATATCATCATAATGAAATAATAAAAGAGTGTTTGAATGGAATTGAAAACAAACCTATCTGCAGATTATACTGAAATATATGAATAAAAGCTATTATGTATGCAATGATTAAGTAGACAAGCAGAAAACTGGTTTAGTGGATAAGTAGAAAACCAGGGAAGAAAAAAGGTTATGGGGGAAATACTAGAACACTTACGAAAAGTTTGTTTTTTTTCTAATTGTTAATGCAAGCAGTCTAATTGTTTGTTAGTCTACTGCTGTTGTTCTTGAGGGTGCATTGTTTAAAACAAACATACACTGAAAACAAACAAGAGCACTAAGGAAACAGTTCAGGCCTTCCTCATGTTGAACCACTTTCATTCGAAAATTGCAGACGACAGAAGCTATAGTAGAACACCAGCAACCGTATCATTTAAAGGGAATTTTCCCTATCAGGACCCAGCAATCCTCAGTCAAGTGTTATCTTGCGTTGCGTGGGGATTGCCTTTACACCACAGTATTCTAAGTAAGTACCTTCAGTCTGAAAAGAAATTGGATCCTCTGAAGATGGAATGTGGCTACCAACATGTCAAGAAGTGACTAGATGGTGAGGCATTTGTGAAAATACACCGACTAGGTAACGCGCCCCCCCCCCAATTATTCATCCAAAGAACAGCAACAATTCTGGTCATATCTCTTGCAGGCTCAAGCTGCCACCTAGCCACCCAACTCTTAGTGTGCATTAAACCACTTTGATGCAAAGACTGGACCACTGTTTAGTTCAGCCCTTCATGTTGTCTTAGACCCAGTATAACATTCCACAGCATTTCGTCATTAGCGTCATTCATCCATTAATCATGAAAAAAAATCTCCAGCTATGCCGTAAATGTATTTGTTTAAAACTCAACTTCAGCAAATTCATCGGGACTGCTGTTATTTGGATGTGGTGACACTGTCTGGAGGGGGAGGTTAACCAGATCTGTTTTTGTGGTCAAAATGGGGTTTAGTTGCTGGTCTGCTTTTTGGGGGTCACAATAAGTATGGGATGGGGGTAGGGAGCGTTTTTTGCAGGATGTTCACTGATGCAATGACTCTCAGAGGGAAGATTGTACGTTTGTTTGTCTTTTGATGTCAGAGTATTTAAAAGCTGCCACAAACTGTCTACGGATTTTAAAAAAATATATCAGTATTTTCCAATATAAGAGCTGTCAACCTGTGTTCTGTATGTATACTGAATATGTCCAAAAGATGTTGGAAAAAGAAATGTACAGTATTCCCCAAATACACACTATTGGAGCAACCAGTGATTTCACAGTATACTCTGATACAACCTGTATTGCCATATAACCATAATGTGATTAGAATTTACCAACACATTCTGTTGATGCCACTCAGTATATGCCAGTACATTCTGATACTACCAGCCAGCATTTTCCCATACACCCCAAAGATTGGTATCCCTCATCTCAACCTAATACTACCAACCATTATTCCCAAGCACTACCATTCAGAATCCCCTCAAACATCCAAATGATACCAAACAGTATTATCCGATACACATTCTTACACTAGCTCACAGTATTCCCAAATACACCTTAATATTACTGGCCAGAATTCAATGCATCGTAATACTACCAACCAGGACTCCCCAATGGAATATAACACTACGAACTTTACTCCCTGACACATAACACCATAACACCACCGACAAGTATCATCATAATACTACAGACCAGTATTCCTTGATATATCCTAATATTGCCAACTTCTCCAAGAGCCCTTTTACTACAGATTGTATTAATCAGTAGGCTCACAATCTGCAAGATGCCCTAATACAACAGATTGAAGTATTAACCAATGCACTCCCAATCTGTAAGATGCCCTAATACAACAGATTGAAGTATTAACCAATACACTCCCAATCTGTAAGATAACCTAATTCCACAGACTGAATTATTCAACAAAACACGTCAAATCTGCAAGATACCCAATTCCACAAATAGAAGTATTAACTAGTTCACTCGCAATCTGCAAGATGCCCTAATTCTACAGATTGAAGTATTAACCAGTACACTCCCAATCGGCAAGATGCCCTAATTCTACAGATTGAAGTATTAATCTGTTCACTCGTAAGCTGCAAGATGCCTGATTCTACAGATTGAAGTATTAACCAGTACACTCCCAATCTGCAGATGCCCTGATTCTACAGATTGAAGTATTAACCAGTACACTCCCAATCCACAAGATACCTAATTCTACAGATTGAAGTATTAACCTGTACCCTCCCAATCGGCAAGATGCCCTAATTCTACAGATTGAAGTATTAATCTGTTCACTCGCAAGCTGCAAGATGCCCTGATTCTACAGATTGAAGTATTAACCAGTACATACACTCCCAATCTGCAAGATGCCCTGATTCTACAGATTGAAGTATTAACCAGTACACTCCCAATCCGCAATATTCTCCAATACTGCAGATTGAAGTATTAATCATTACACTCCCAATCCGCAAGATTCTCTAGTACTGCAGATGGAAGTATTAATCAGTACACTCCCAATCCGTGAGATGCTCCAATACTGCAGATTGAAGTATTAATCAGTACACTCCCAATCCGCAAGATGCTGTAATACTGCAGATTGAAGTATTAATCAGTACACTCCCAATCCGCAAGATGCTCCAATACTGCAGATTGAAGTATTAATCAGTACACTTCCAATTCACAATCTGCTCAAATACTACAGATTGAAGTATTAACAAGTACACTCCCAATCTGCAATATGCTCCAATACTGCAGATTGAAGTATTAATCAATACACTCCAAGTCTGCAATATGCTCCAATACTGCAGATTGAAGTATTAATCAGCACTATCCCAATCTGCAAGATGCTCCAATACAGCAGATTGAAGTATTAATCAGTACACTCCCAATCCGCAAGATGCTCTAAAACTACAAATTGAAGTATTAATCAATGCACTCCCAATCCGCAAGATGCTCTAAACCTATAAATTGAAGCATAATCAGTACACTCCCAATCCGCAAGATGCTCTAAAACTACAAATTGAAGCATTAATCAGTACACTCCCACTCCCAATCCGCAAGATACTCTAAAACTACAAATTGAAGCATTACTCAGTACACTCCCAATCCACAAGATGCTCTAAAACTACAAATTGAAGCATGAAATCAGTACACTCCTAATTCGCAAGATGCTGTAATACTGCAGATTGAAGCATTAATCAGTACACTCCCTATCTGCAAGAGGCCCTAATTCTACAGATTGAAGCAATAACCAATACACTCGCAATCTGTAAGATGCTCTAATACTGCAGATTGAAGCATTAATCAGTACACTCCCAATCTGCAAGATGCCCTAATTCTACAGATTGAAGCAATAACCAATACACTCGCAATCTGCAAGATGCTCTAATGCTGCAGATTGAAGCAATAACCAATACACTCGCAGTCTGCAAGATGCTCTAATACTGCAGATTGAAGCAATAACCAATACCCTCGCAATCTGCAAGATGCTCTAATATTGCAGATTAAAGCATTAATCAGTACACTCCCAATCTGCAAGATGCCCTAATTCTACAGATTGAAGCAATAACCAATACCCTCGCAATCTGCAAGATGCCCTGATACTACACTACACAAGTATTGACTAGTTCACTCGCAATCTGCAATATACCCTAATACTACAGATTGAAGTATTAACCAATACACCCCCAATCTGCAAGATTCCCCTAATTCTACAGATTGAAGTACTAACCTGTACAATCTCAATCTGCAAGATGCCCTTACTCCACGGATTGAAGTATCAACAAATATACTCCCAATCTGCAAGATGCCCTAATGCTACAGGTTGAAGTATTAACCAAAGCACTCCCAATTTGCAAGATGCCCTAATTCTACAGATTGAAATATTAATCCGTACACTTCCAATCTGCTAGGTGCCCAAAATACTACAGATTGAAGTATTAATCAGTACACTCCAAGTCTGCAATATGCTCCAATACTGCAGATTGAAGAATTAATCAGCACTATCCCAATCTGCAAGATGCTCCAATACAGCAGATTGAAGTATTAATCAGTACACTCCCAATCCGCAAGATGCTCTAAAACTACAAATTGAAGTATTAATCAATGCACTCCCAATCCGCAAGATGCTCTAAACCTATAAATTGAAGCATAATCAGTACACTCCCAATCCGCAAGATGCTCTAAAACTACAAATTGAAGCATTAATCAGTACACTCCCACTCCCAATCCGCAAGATACTCTAAAACTACAAATTGAAGCATTACTCAGTACACTCCCAATCCACAAGATGCTCTAAAACTACAAATTGAAGCATGAATCAGTACACTCCTAATTCGCAAGATGCTGTAAATACTGCAGATTGAAGCATTAATCAGTACACTCCCTATCTGCAAGAGGCCCTAATTCTACAGATTGAAGCAATAACCAATACACTCGCAATCTGTAAGATGCTCTAATACTGCAGATTGAAGCATTAATCAGTACACTCCCAATCTGCAAGATGCCTAAATTCTACAGATTGAAGCAATAACCAATACACTCACAATCTGCAAGATGCTCTAATGCTGCAGATTGAAGCAATAACCAATACACTCGCAGTCTGCAAGATGCTCTAATACTGCAGATTGAAACAATAACCAATACCCTCGCAATCTGCAAGATGCTCTAATACTGCAGATTAAAGCATTAATCAGTACACTCCCAATCTGCAAGATGCCCTAATTCTACAGATTGAAGCAATAACCAATACCCTCGCAATCTGCAAGATGCCCTGATACTACACTACACAAGTATTTGACTAGTTCACTCGCAATCTGCAATATACCCTAATACTACAGATTGAAGTATTAACCAATACACCCCCAATCTGCAAGATTCCCCTAATTCTACAGATTGAAGTACTAACCTGTACAATCTCAATCTGCAAGATGCCCTTACTCCACGGATTGAAGTATCAACAATATACTCCCAATCTGCAAGATGCCCTAATGCTACAGGTTGAAGTATTAACCAAAGCACTCCCAATTTGCAAGATGCCCTAATTCTACAGATTGAAATATTAATCCGTACACTTCCAATCTGCTTGGTGCCCAAAATACTACAGATTGAAGTATTAATCAGTACACTCCAAGTCTGCAATATGCTCCAATACTGCAGATTGAAGTATTAATCAGCACTATCCCAATCTGCAAGATGCTCCAATACAGCAGATTGAAGTATTAATCAGTACACTCCCAATCCGCAAGATGCTCTAAAACTACAAATTGAAGTATTAATCAATGCACTCCCAATCCGCAAGATGCTCTAAACCTATAAATTGAAGCATAATCAGTACACTCCCAATCTGCAAGATGCTCTAAACTACAAATTGAAGCATTAATCAGTACACTCCCACTCCCAATCCGCAAGATACTCTAAAACTACAAATTGAAGCATTACTCAGTACACTCCCAATCCACAAGATGCTCTAAAACTACAAATTGAAGCATGAATCAGTACACTCCTAATTCGCAAGATGCTGTAATACTGCAGATTGAAGCATTAATCAGTACACTCCCTATCTGCAAGAGGCCCTAATTCTACAGATTGAAGCAATAACCAATACACTCGCAATCTGTAAGATGCTCTAATACTGCAGATTGAAGCATTAATCAGTACACTCCCAATCTGCAAGATGCCCTAATTCTACAGATTGAAGCAATAACCAATACACTCGCAATCTGCAAGATGCTCTAATGCTGCAGATTGAAGCAATAACCAATACACTCGCAGTCTGCAAGATGCTCTAATACTGCAGATTGAAGCAATAACCAATACCCTCGCAATCTGCAAGATGCTCTAATATTGCAGATTAAAGCATTAATCAGTACACTCCCAATCTGCAAGATGCCCTAATTCTACAGATTGAAGCAATAACCAATACCCTCGCAATCTGCAAGATGCCCTGATACTACACTACACAAGTATTGACTAGTTCACTCGCAATCTGCAATATACCCTAATACTACAGATTGAAGTATTAACCAATACACCCCCAATCTGCAAGATTCCCCCTAATTCTACAGATTGAAGTACTAACCTGTACAATCTCAATCTGCAAGATGCCCTTACTCCACGGATTGAAGTATCAACAAATATACTCCCAATCTGCAAGATGCCCTAATGCTACAGGTTGAAGTATTAACCAAAGCACTCCCAATTTGCAAGATGCCCTAATTCTACAGATTGAAATATTAATCCGTACACTTCCAATCTGCTAGGTGCCCAAAATACTACAGATTGAAGTATTAATCAGTAAACTTCCAAATCTTCAAGATGGCCTAATTCTACAGATTGAAATGTTAACCAAAACGCTCCCAATCTCACTAGCCCGCAATTTTTACAACAGTTTAATACCACTGTCCTCTGAAGATAGCATATGGCTGCATTATATACCACCAACAGTCATCTGCCATCTTCTGAAGAACTAAACTCCCAATTTTTCTTCATCTCCACTATCCGTCCCCAACACCACACACAGGACAGTTAACAAATGGACTGCGGGACGCTGGTCATCAGATCAGGGCAGTGCTTGCGGACGTATTGCCTCAGACGGGTGACGGCAGATACGTCGCCATCGCAGGCGTACTTCAGGCAGTCACTGTAGAGGTCCTGGAAGGTGGAGGAGAGGTCGGGGGGGGCCAGGCAACGGGCCAGAGACACCTTGCCCATGATGGCCTCGCAGGAGCGCGCGGCATTCTCCCTTGAGGGGGCAGTTCTGGAATTGCTTGGATAGCGCCAGGCATCTGGAACTGATCATCATCGTTCATTGATCGACCAGTTTGGGGGGAGACTGATTGGCCAGCAGGTGGGTAAAGCATTGTTCTTTTTTAATCCAAGGCTCCTGGGTTCAATTCTCGTTTTCGGACAGCCTGGTTAACCTCTAATTAGAGGGAATTTTCTCCTCAGGGTTAGCATGTGTGGCTGCACACCAAAAATATCAATGTCCCAGGGCCTTGTTTAAGGAGTCGAGTATCTACAGACTGGCGCAATTAGATTGTTTTGAGAATTGGTATTGTGTCTGAAAGTTGATTCTCTCCTCATTTTCTTTCATATGGCCATCATGGTACAAGCCAGGTGGTTCCAAGCAGACAGGTTAAAATCAAAGGACTGGGACTATTAGGGGGGTTGCAGCTGGCGCAAAGATACAGTCATGGGTGAGTGTAAAACTGGACGTCAACTAAGGAGACGGTCATGTGTTTGAAGAATACGAGTGATTTCATCGATGAAAAGCCTCCCACGCAATAAATTGGTGGGGAGGTGTTCTTTGATCAATAATCAGTTTAATATTGAATGCTGGCTCAAACCTACGGTAGGCTTCAAAAACGCATAAACGGATTATATAGTCTTTTAGCGCAAAATCCTAATTGTGGCGCATAGCCTGCGCAGACTCAAGCCTTTCCAGTTCCTTTGCATGAGATTTTAAGGTAAGGAACCATTGTAGGAACAAATGCGCATGCATTTCTAGTGAGGAAAAAAAAATCTTAATTGCATACACGTTAAATCCCCTTGCATTCTTTGAAGAAGAGTGGCAATCATGTACCAGAGAGATGGGAAAAAGAACATTCATACTGTATACGCACGCACGCACACATGTTCAAACATTCACAGTGATGTCTTTAAGAAAAAAAAAAAAAAAAAAAAAAGAAAAGAAAATGAAAAAAGGAAAGACAGCAACTCCGATGACTGACCGTCCTTGCATTCTTCTTCGCCTTGTTTCATCACGAATGATTTCTGTGAATGTTAAGAAGTTCAGGAGCGACAGGGATAGGTGTGGAAACTTACGTCGTTTTTTTTTTTATTATGGTCACAACTACATTCCTCATTCGCCACACTTCTGTGCGTTTGATGTGTATTTCTGAAGCTTCTATAAGCCGTTCTTCCTTTTTTCTTTCATTTTTTTTTTTTTTTTTTTTTTTGTTTTTAGGCGTTAGGCGTTAGATATTGCCTTTTGTCAAATACAAACGCGATGAAAGTGTCTGCACCAATCATTAAAGCAGAAATAAACTCAGACACTGTATCATTCGCCAAACATTCATTCAATTTGCATTCGAATGTCCATCAGTAAACAGAACACACAGATCTGCATGGTGAGCAAATGCCGATCGGGGAAAAAATAGAAAAGAAAAAAAAAACAAAAATATAGGCAGATGGAGGGCCCACCGAAAAAAAACAAACAAACAAACAAACAAACAAAAAACTTGAAGCAAAATAGGAAGTTGGAGGGGAAAAAAAGCAAAACAAAAAACGCCTCTGATGGCTCTCTGTTTCTACCTGAACAGCGGGATTAAAAACTCGTAGATGCCAAAATCTCACCTGTTGTGCTCCTCTGAGTTCAAGCTGAAGAACGAGTAACAAACAAAGGAGCAAGAGTGACATGTTTACTCCCTTCGTTATTCACTCAGTATTTTTTTTTTCAATCATTGAATATGTAAATTGACCCCCCCCCCCACCCCCCCCACCCCCACCCCCACCCCCACCCCTCAGCAGAGAACTGACTGCTGGGCCAGCGTCTCATATTTGGTGCTTGGATGGACAGGAGTAATCTGTCTGTCTGTCTGTCTTTTGATGATCACTACATTTATCGTGTGCCATCGTGTACCGGTGGAAATGGAGGACACGTATAAACATCGCATGCATCCTATGTGAGAAACTGAGGAATAAATGAGATACATGAAAATGAGTGACTAATATTTGAATGGTACGGGAAACGACTGAATGAGCGCCAGTAGGCAGCTCTTCGGCCGGCTCTACCTGGGTAGGCAGCCCGTTGAGTGAGTGAGGTAGTGTGTTTTTATTGTAAAGCGCTTAGAGCTCAGTCTGCGACCGAGGAAAGGTGCTATATAAATACCCAAAATGATAATAAATAATATAATAATAATAGTTTTTCTGTCTGTGTGTCCATCTATCTTTCGCTGTCTTTTTTGCCCCCCTGCCTATACCTCCTACGATCCCGTTTGTTCCCCACCTCCTCCCTCTCTCTGCTTGTTTCATACTTACTCTCATGTGTGAGTGTGTGTGTGTGTGTGTGTGTGTGTGTGTGTGTGTGTGTGTGTGTGTGTGTGTGTGTGTGTGTGTGTGTGTGTGTGTGTGTGTGTGCTGTTAATCTGACAGTAAATGGTTTCAGTCATTCAGTGTGTGTGTGTGTGTGTGAGTGTGTGTGTGTGTGTGTGTGTGTGTGTGTGTGTGTGTGTGTGTGTGTGTGTGTGTGTGTGTGTGTGTGTGTGTGTGTGTGTGTGTGTGTGTGTGTGTGTGTGTGTGTGTGTGCGTACATGTGTGTGTGTGTGTGTGTGTGTGTGTGTGTGTGTGTGTGTGTGTGTGTGTGTGTGTGTGTGTGTGTGTGTGTGTGTCTCCTTCATTTAACGTCTATCCACCATTCGTGATATTAGACAAATCTCATATGTGTGTGTGTGTGTGTGTGTGTGTGTGTGTGTGTGTGTGTGTGTGTGTGTGTGTGTGTGTGTGTG
This sequence comes from Conus betulinus, assembly GCA_016801955.1. Lineage (NCBI taxonomy): Eukaryota > Metazoa > Mollusca > Gastropoda > Neogastropoda > Conidae > Conus > Conus betulinus. The sequence continues at coordinate 2,706,549 of JADBJO010000001.1, read as the reverse complement.
TTTCAAACATTTCATCACGATTTCAGATTCAAAAGTATTTGCATGGACGTAAGGTAATGCCTAGTGAGCTTGCACTTTTTGCTTGGAACTTTTTCACCATGAAGGCTGCCTTCATCCACATCTGTTAGTTTGTTGCTTTGTTTGTCTGTCCGCAGGATTACAACAACGACACACAACAACAACAGCAACAACAACACACATACACACGACCATCACCTACTGAATCTCTTTCAGACATGAAATTTTTAAGGGTTTTGCGCGAAATCGGACTTTACAAAAGTCGCTAGGATCGCTTGTAAAATAAGAGATGATATAGATATAAAAGGTATTAAAGTGGCTGACACAGAATTTAAGATTTGTCAGTTTGCAGATGATACATCTTTTACATTGGAAGGTGACAGAAACTCTTATGAAAAGCTGTTCCAAAGGCTGAATGAGTTTGAAAAATTATATCAGGACTGAAATTGAATTATTCAAAAACATTCAACGTATGGTTAGGTAGCAAGAAAAACTCTTCGAATATATATAGTGTGAATAAAGATATGGAATGGAATCCTCTTAGATTTAAAATATTAGGGCTCTGGTTTACTAACGATATCAGAAGTGTCACAGAAATAAATAAATATGAAAGACAAGCTATTAGAGGTAAAACATCTGTTCAAGATATGGTTTCAAAGGACTGTGTTACGCCACTAGGTAGAGTGGCGATACTCAAATCTTTAGTTTTATCAAAACTCATCTATCTCTGGATATTGCTTCCAAATCCTCCAGACACTCAGATCAAACAAATACAGAAAATGTGTTTTAACTTTGTATGGGATAAAAAAACCGGACAAAATCCAGAGAAAATACTCTGTACACAATATCGAAGAAGGAGGCATTGGTATTCCTGAGATCAAGACATATATAGAGGCATTGAAATTAGCTTGGCTGAGAAAGATCATAGTTCAACCCCCAAAGTGGATTCATATAACAAGACTGTTATGTCCAGAAATTGATTTGATACAAAGTTACGGACCCAAACGTTTTGAACCGAACATGTCAAAACAGTTTTGGACAGATGTCTTCTCAGCGTATGTAAAATTTTGTAGACAAATTGAACTTAAGGACGGAAATGAGCTGTTAGCTGAACCAATCTTTTATAATGATAAATTTAAAATTGCGAATGAAGTCTCTTTTATTACAAAAGACTGGGCACAGAGGAATGTTGTATTCGTCAAAGATCTTGTAGACAGCAATGGAGAATTCTTAAGTTACAGAGCTTCTCACACAAGATCAATAGCAAAGTAAATTTCTTAGAATACATGAGTTGTTTACAAACAATTAAACAGTATAAAAGAACAAGACAAATTGTCATTAACGATAATGTAGGCGATTCCTGTACACAAGGCAATACATTCGATAATCTGTGTATCCAAGGAACTAAAAAGGTACTATGATATCCTACTTAATAAAATAGAATTTCTGAATATTAAACCTTTTGTGCACTGGGAAGAAAAACTTAGTATACCAGTTGACTGGGAAAAGGTTTTTTAAAAAGTTAAGAGAATATCGGAAATAAAACTAAAGTGGTTTCAACTCAGAATATGTTACAGAATTTTAGTGACAAATACCGTTTTAAAGAAGATGATGGGAATAGTTAACAGTGACATGTGCAACTTTTGTAACCAAGAAAAAGATACCATCCAACACTATCTATATAACTGTGACTTTTCTCATTCTTTTTGGATAGAGCTACAACTAATTCTGAGAGAAAAAAATGTGCAACGTGTCACAGGTTGTCATTTAACATCGAACTGATTCTCTTTGGCATTGAAGACAACACAAAAACAGATGAAATTCTTGACCTTATAATTCTACTTGGAAAATTCTACATATATAAATGCAGAATGAACAAAATAAGACCATCAGTGCAAACATTCTTCAAAGAATTAAAATTAAGATATCAAATGGAAAAATACTCCCATAATCTGGAAATGAAACGCTTTGATTTTGAACAAAAATGGAGTCAGTACACACATTTATTAGAACACTGAATAAGGGTAACTATGATCCTCAGTCACAATTATAGAAATAAAAACGAAGAAAAAGAAGAAGAAGAAGAAGAAAAAAACTTACTTAGAACAAAAATCAGTTTCAGATCTTCTTCATATTAAGAAAAGGATGAGATTCAAGATAAAAATAAGGTCAGTTTAAGGCTTAAGAAAATTATGTCAAGATCGGTCGGTCAATAAAGTAGAATGAAAGAAGCATGGATTAAATTGACATTCTGAAAAAAAGGACAGGTTTTAGCTTTAGCTTAAGGTCAAGTTTTAGGATGTTTTGAGCTGAAGTTACCTAAAGGTCGAACCAATATTGTGTGAAGATCTGGTGTCCGGGCCGGTTGTATAGTATTAACAAAGGAGCACTCCACTGAACAGATTGTTTTGGATTGATTGTATTTTTTTTTTTTTATTGTACTGAGTTGTATCATGCTGTACTGCATATTATGCCCTTACGTTACATCAGAAAGGAAATCACGTGCAGACAGATGTAGTTGAAATTGTATTGTGCTTGACTTGTTTGTTTATTTGTTGTGTTTGTTTGTTTGTTTGTGGCTTTGATGTATTTTTTCCTTTTTTTCCGTTTTGTTTTGCGAGTCAGGTGTTTGTGGGTGCGACTTACGGAGATGCTGTTGATGTGTTGACTCTGCGCACTGTCCTCTTTTTGCGCACCTGTAATCTCCAAATGTTGGATTAAAAAAAAAAAAAAAAAAAAAAAAAAAAAAAGTCGCTAGGATCATTGTTGAGATTTGCCCGAAATCTGAAACTTTAGAATATTAAGGGGGGTGGGAGGTGGGGGTGGGGGTGAGCTGGGGGAGATTATGTGAGATAGAGACCATCAGGTTCCAATCTCACAATCCAGTCCATTATTTCATCCAGCTAGATCTAATCCGGACTTTTGCCAGGTCCTCTAACTTCATTTTGTAAAACAGTCTATTAGGGACTCAAAGTGTTTCGGAAGCTGAGAAAAGGAAAATGAACATAGAAATAACCTTAACAAGACTGCTGGTATCAAGAATTGTTGGTTGGACTGCTGAGTGGCTTGAGTAAACAGCAGAAGCACACAATAGTTGGCAAGTCTAGGGAAAAAAAAAGGAAAAAAAAAAAAAGGGGGGGGGGGGGGGGGGGGGGGGGGAGAGAGTCAAGTTCAGGGGGACGTCACCCTCTGACAACACCCCCCCCCCCTCCGGCATTCTTGGCATGGCCAAGTCTTATCCGATATCAGGAAGCCAACAGTTTAGCAATCCTGATATAAATTGTGTCTCTTCTTCGAGGTCTTATCTTACATGATCTGACCTGTACTGGCTGTGACTTTTTTTTTTCCCCAAATGAGTTTGAAAGCCCTGACAGCCTTGTGTTCGGCTGGGCTATAGGCCCTTAATAATAAGCAAAGAAAAAAACAAACCGAAACGGTCGGTAGGATGCTTCAAGCATGTTTGTGTGTGTGTGTGTGTGTGTGTGTGTGTGTGTGTGTCCGCGCTCCTGTGCACGCACGTGTGCAACACTTCAAGCAGTAACTAAAATTTGTGTGTGTGTGTGTGTGTGTGTGCGCGCGCGCGCGCGCGCGCGCGAGCGCATTAAGCAGTAACTAAGGGTATGTGTGCGCCTGTGCACGCACGTGTGCAAGTACTTGAAGCAGTCACTGATATTTTGTGTGCGCGCGTGCGTGTGCGTGTGTGTATGCGTGTGTGTGTGTGTGTGTGTGTGTGTGTGTGTGTGTGTGTGTGTGCGCGCAAGGACATTAATCAGTACCGTGTGTGTGTGTTTGTGTGTGTGTGTGTGTGTGTGTGCGCGCGCGCGCGTACACGCTATCTGCAGTGAAGTAAGCCAAGGGAATCATTGGAGTGTTGCCAACCTTTGGAAAATGGCCTTGTTTCCGAGGACGAACTGGTGGTAAAACTGCGCATGCGTCACGTCCTGCCCACAGCCCGACAGTGCCACTTTTCTGTTCCGGAGGGCTAGACTTGCGCCGTCACCTGCAGAGACAGACATCAAGATCATAGAGAGAGAGAGAGAGAGAGAGAGAGAGAGAGAGAGAGAGAGAGAGAGAGAGAGAGAGAAGGACAGAGAGAGAGAGAGATATGTTCGTGTTTTCTTATTTACCGCTTGAGTGTCTCTATTTCTATAGGTTCTACATGCACAGGCGTCTATTGAGCAAGACACTGCTCCACACAGGTTGTGTACGTTCTTTCCTTCAAGGATGGAGATGCGCAATAAAGACAACACAACTTCACTGTCCCCATATTGCCACCATAAGTTATCAATACTGGTTTTTGGTCGTTCGTTTGTTTGTCTGTTGTTGATAAGGTTCCATATATTTAGGGATAAACTAGATTTTGGATTAGTGGTAAGCTTCGACGAGGCCAAAGCTTGGGTTAGGCTTAGGATCGAGATCGACTGTGGGTAAGGATTCGGGTTGAGATCATGACATAAGAGGCTCTTCCACTTTTCTAATCGAAGTTCCCATCCGCAACGCATAGAAACGCCGATCATAACTGTAAGCTGGAACATCAAATGATGTAAACAACTCGCTGGTCGTGTTCCTGTGCTCCTTGCCCCCCCCTCCCCCCCCCCTTACTGCCATTCTTCTTTCCGTCTTCCTCTCACTTTCTTCTGTCCTCATTCCGTTCCCTTCTTTTGACTTCCTTTCTTCCTCATCCTTTGCATCCTTTCTTCTGGACTTTTTTTTCCCCGCAGTTTTCAGTCCTTTCTGTGCCTCATCTGCCCTTTTTACCTCTTTTTCTTTTTTCTGTTGTTCTTTAAATTCTTTCTTAGAAATCAATTAGAAATGCTCTGATTTCCAAACATGAATGCGTCCTTCTTTCTAACAATATGAAAACAAAAAAATCAAAAGAAGAAGAAGAAAGAAGAAGAAGAAGAAGAAGAAGAGAGAGAGAGAGAGAGAGAGAGAGAGAGAGAGAGAGAGAGAGAGAGAGAGAGAGAGAGAGACCCTTTTTTTTCTCCTCTCTTTTTCCCTCTCTTTTCTCCTCACTTTTTCTCTCTTTTCTTCTAAGCAAATCAACTCACCACACAGGGACTGGTCAAGGCCCGTGGAACTGAAGTCGGCGCTGAAGCAGCGCACATCTATCCCTGCCCCAAAGGAATCGCCCTCGCCCCTGCGGGCCAGGAGTCGGGGGGAGGAAAAGAGACCTCGAAGACGCCCGTTTTGGAGACCTTGGCGGCCAGATGGGCAGGGTCGTAGCCCACAACGTCCAGCTCCCCCATCGGGATCTGGTTGTCCGGAGTCTGCCAGGGATCGGCGTTCTCGATCTGTGCCTGGGAACAGTTGCAGAGGACTGATGATGGAACGAAGGGTAGACAAAAATGAAAAGGAAGTGACAGATGAAATGGTGAAAGTTAGCTAGGAAGCAAGCAAACAAAGCAAAAAAAAAAACAAAACAAAAGGAAAAAAAAAAGGAGAAAGAAAAGAAAGAAAAGAGAGAAGAGAAAAGAAGGCAAAGAAAGAAGGAAACAAAAACAAATAAAAAAAAAAAAAAGAAGGAGAAGAAGAAGGGCGACAAAGGAAGACAACTGGTGGAGAAGGAAGGAAGTGGAGAAAATGATAATGATTGACGGAGGTGAGACAGGATTAAAGAAAGTACTAAAGGGAGGTAAGTAGTGAGTGATGAAGGCTGGAATTAAGGAACGTGATAAGAGAGGTGTGAGAAGTGAAGAAGGGGGAGGAATTTAGGTAATAAAGGAATTGAAGACATGATCTATGAACACAAGTAGAAATAAAGGAAGATGAAATAAGAAATTATGCTGTAAGACAAGATGTGAAAACAAAAGGTAAGTGGTAATAGAGGAAGGTAAAAAGCTATACTGGAAGGTTAGCAGAAGCAATAGAAGGTAAGAAGTGTTAAAGGAACGTGAGAAGAAAAGAGAGGAAAAGTGAAAAGTGAGGAAGAATTCTCTGTCTGTCTGTCTGTCTGTCTGTCTGTCTGTCTGTCTGTCTCTCTCTCTCTCTCTCTCTCTCTCTCTCTCTCTCTCTCTCTCTCTCTCTCTCTCTCTCTCTCTCTGTTCTTCTTCTCTTCTTCTTTTTCTTCTTCTTCTTCTTCTGATGATGATGATTTTTTTTGTTTGTTTTTTCTTTGTTTTGCATTGTTAGAAAGAAGGACGCATTCGTGTTTAAAGATCAGAGCATTTTTAATTAATTTCTGATGAAAGAATTTAAAGAACAACAGAAGAAAGAAAAGAGGGGAAAACGGCAGGTGTGACACAGAAAGGACTGAAATGGGAAGAAAAGAAGAAAAAAAAAATCCAGAAACAAGAAAGGAAGTCAAAAGAAAGGAAATGAATGAGGAAAGAAGAAAGTGAGAGAAAGACGGAAGGAAGAATGGAAGCAAAGGAAAAAAAAGCAAGGAACACGGCCAGCGAGTCGTTTACAAACTTTGATGTTCCAGCCCCTCTTGTACATAATCTGGACAGTCACTAAATGAATCGACAAGAAAATAAAGAAGTGGAGGGGGGGGGGGGGGGGGGGGAGGGGACTCTTATGGATCGTGTCACTTTTAATGACCAAAAAAAGTTCCTGCACTCTGCCACAACAACACCAATGAAAAAAAAACAAACAAACAAAACAAAAACAACAACAACTGGATAGCGAGTCAGTGTTTGATTTGTTTTAAGTCCTCCATGTCCCAAAAGGGGTTACAGGATTAAAATCTTTGAATCTTTGTGTAGGTTTGATCAAAGATATAGACGGGACAGGATCACCATCTCGCCTCGCTTTCATACTAGTCGCCATTGTAGGAGGTCCGTTCACTGATGCAAGTGTTCCCCACTTCCGGGCACCACAGTCGTCCAATGCCATGGGAGGCTTTGTTCAATAGTGTCTGGGCAGCACTCTCAGGTAACCACGAGTGCTAGTTTGTTCTTGTCGTCATCCATGGTTTACAGCCAGCCGGGCCCACTGCACACCCACGGCTTTTGATCACCGTGCAAACCACCATGTGGGTGAGCTACACATTTGAGATTTGGACGTTATCATCGATGAAGTGTGGCAAACTTAATTATAACTACCACGAAAACGGTGGACAAACACAGAGCCAGTCAGAGCAACAGAAGTAGGGACTATATTCAATCAATATAGGCCAGCGAAACGCGAAGACATTTATCTCCATTTCATTTCTGCTCTACTATGCCTTGACTGGAATATAATATAAAGAGCTGTGCGAGGTCCCCATTGGTGCGTGCCATGATGATCCCTGGTGATACGGGAGGAGACGCCCTGATTGCAATTTTAAGCAACCACTGCATTTGGAAATCTGCAGGTGTGGACAGAAAATAGCCCAGCCTTCGTGTACGTTTATGCAGCGCAAGCGAGCGCTCGCACACACACACACACACACACACACACACACACACACACACACACACACACACACACACACCCTCGCACGCACGCACACACACACACACACACACACACACACATACGCGCGAACATGTACGCTCATGCGCGCGCGCGCGCGCGCGCGCGCACACACACACACACACACACACACACACACATCACCACCACCACACCATCACCACACTACCTTCCTCAAAGAGGCTGGTCTGGCTCCGGAAGAGCGACACTTGACCTGAGGTCAGATTCTTCACCTTGACCCGAACCGTGTCCACGGAGAAGCGGTTGTTATGGTAACCGTCCACGATCTGACCCGAGTCACCTGCACGCGGAAGCCGGCACACTGGAAGTCAGCCAGGCGGAACTTGCAGGGCATCTCCACGCTGGCCGTTTCGCCGTTGAACAGAGTCAGATGACCAAAGCGTTCGATGGAGCAGTGTTGCAGAGGGGTGGTCTGGCTGGCGATGTCTTGTGGAACGACCCAAGGCTGGTAGGCCGAGGCATTGCTGGAAGTGTCGGTGGGGGTGATGGTGGTGCTGGTACTGGTGGCGGTGGTGGAGGCGGTGTGGTGGTGGTAGTGGCGGCGGTGGTGGTGGTGGTTTGCTGTGGCTTCTGATGGCAGTGACCATGGATCTGAAATGAGAAATGGTTTCTGGTGGGCATGGGTGGTGGTGGTGGTGGTGGTGGTGACGGGGTGGTAGTCGGATTGATGGGGACGGGAGGGGAGTGGGGGTGGTGGTGATGATTACTGTTGCTTTTGATGGCATTGACCATGGATCTTAAATGAGAAACTGTTGCGTTGGGGGTGGGGGTAGGTGGGGTGGGGTGGGGGTGGGGGTGGAGGTGGGGGTTGGGGGGGGGGGGGGGTGTGTGGTCGTGGTGAGGATGGTGTAGTCGTGATGGTGGTGGTGGTGGTGGTGTTGATGATGATGGTGATGGTGGTGGTGGGTGAGACGGTTCTGTCGTTTGGTGGTGCTGGTGATGGTGGTGGTGGTGATGTCGTTTCTGATGATAATGACGATGTGTAACAGGTAGTGGTGGTGGTGGTGATGGTGGTGGTGGTGTGTGTGTGTGTGTGTGTGTGTGTGTGTAGTGAGTGAGAGAGAGAGAGAGAGAGAGAGAGAGAGAGAGAGAGAGAGAGAGAGAGAGAGAGAGAGAGAGAGAGAGAGAGAGAGTACTGTGTGTGAAACGCTGAAGGCCCGTGGACACAGAGGCCTGTTATCAGCTACAAAGAATGGGGATGCATTCTATCTGGTTAAAGAGTACAAATCACCACCTTCCGACGGAAAAGCCAGCACGTGCGCCACCATTGAGCCCGTCAGCACGACCACCAGAACGGCTGATGACGTCATTGTGGCTTTGTCGTCACGACCTGGGTGAGTCAAACAAAATAATTTCGTGAGAAAAGTGGCTGGGAATCGAAGTATGGACATGCTTACACAGTGACACCGTTACACACACACACACACACACACACACACACGAAGCTTAATTCACAGATTACGTTTAAATTCACCGAAAACAAAATGTAGTAGAAATGTTAGATGTATGTGTGGAAATGCACTAAGTGTTTCACATTTATTAATCATTGCCCCAAAACAAAGAACTTGATTATCATGGCTGATGGTAATACTACGGATCGATCGACGTCATCACTCTCTAAAATGTTTAATGATTATTCGTTTCTCAAATTAGTTAGTCAAAGTTTCTTACAGAGTCCAGTTGGCATTTATCTTTAATTGGTTTTATCTAGTTTGTTTGTTTTTTTTTTTTGTTTTTGAACACGAAGTAGTATTCAAAGTTCTACACACTTTTCCCCCCTA
>JADBJO010000001.1:2672331-2692331 GCA_016801955.1 Conus betulinus | reverse complement strand
TGCCGAGCAATGAGAATCATGGGAAACCTTGTCCTTCGTGGCGTCAGGCCAGTAGGACGTTGATCTCACCTACTCACTCACACAATGAGAACAGTGAATTTCACATGCAACCCACAAGCGCTTCTTGGTGGCAACTTGTAATGGGCCCCAGGATGATCACACTAAAATGTGGGTCAGATCCGTGATTCAAGTGACAGGGTTTCTTGACCTCCTCTCCCCGTCACCATCCTTCCAGTCCCATGTCCCTGGAACAGGTGCTTTCCTAAATGAAAGTCGCCGTCAAAGTGTAAAATAAAAATTGCGCAATCACCCCCCCTCCCCCCCCCCCCCCCCCCCACACCCCCCTTCCCCTCCACACCCCTTCCTTTGGCGCCATCAGTTCTCTCCCCCCCTCAACCCCCCCCCCCCCCCCCCCCCCACACACACACACACACTCTGTCTGTCTCTATGTGCGTGTGTGAGAGTGAATCTCTCTCTCTCTCTCTCTCTCTCTCTCTCTGCGTGTGTGTGTGTGTGTGTGTGTGTGTGTGTGTGTGTGTGTGTGTGTGCGTGCGTGCGCGCGTGCATGCATGCGTGTGTTTGGTATGTGTGTGTGTGTGTGTGTGTGTGTGTGTGTGTGTGTGTGTGTGTGCGTGCGTGTACCCGCGTATGTGTGTATGTGTACGCGCTCGCATGTACATACGCGTGTGCTGGAGCGATTACGAGCACGTCACTGTCAGTGAGTGCACATGCATGTACACGTATCACGAAACTCTGACGTTTCTTTGAGGTCGGGGCTTTCTTTGGCAAATGGAGAAGTCGCGTGTGACTATGTATACGTAAGCATTCAGATTTGTTGAGCCAAAGATGTGCCATGCCTATGAAGTAAGTGTCATTAATTTTCTTCACTGTGTTGTGTATAGACTTCGTCAGTATCATTCAGCGTGGTTCTGCATGCGTACATACTGATCAGCATACACACGTGCTCGCACACGAGCGCGCTCGCGCACGCGCGCACGCACGCACGCACGCGCACGCACGCACGCACGCACGCACACACACACACACACACACACACACACACACACACTCACACATACACACGCGCGCGTGCGTTCACGCATACACGCACGCACGCACGCACGCAAACGTTCTCTCACGCAAAAATGTATACAAAATTTAACAAGAATCTTCAAGGCCTGGACAAATAGGTCACGAATCTCCCAGCATTAGCAGCACTTGATCGTTTCTTGATTAGCCCACAAACAACATGCCAAACAGTGGCGTTTACACATAACACAGGCAGACACATCGTCCTACCTTTGGGGTCAGAAAAGCTCAGTGATAGAGCGCCGGGCTCGTAATCTTCGGGTTGCAGGTTCGAATCTCCGCCGGGTCGTTTGGGTACAGAGGAGTTTTCCTCGGAGTTAACATTGGTTTTGACTCCATTTCCCAAAGAGTCCTTCGAATGAGACTATAAACCGAGGTTCCGTGTGTGAACGCACGCATAACATCTTGCACACGCGTAAAATCCCATCATCAACTTTCGGAAGAGAAGGCCAGTTTGGCCGTTGGTATGGATGACACGTTACACATAGCATGCACCTTCCCCGAAGTTGGAGTATGGCTTCCGTAATGGCAGGATAAAAAAACGGTCATACGAACAAAAAACTTCACTCCCTATACAGGGGGTGTCCGCAGGAGTATCAGCCTGCGTACGCAGAAGAAGAAGAAGAAAAGACCTACCTGAAACAGTTAACATTTCTTCACTCATACTGCCTCCCGCTGCACCCTGTCGAAGGCCTTGAAGTTTATGCAGTCGCGGTAGAATTCTCACTTGTGCTGGAGATGTGTTTCGCAGAGTAGACTACGTAAATTAAAAATCTGTTTGATAGTAGCCAGCTGCTTCTGTCTTGGCGGAATCCAGCCTCTTCTTCAGCAAAGATGGCGTTTGCTCGTGGCTGCATGCAGTCTGTTCGGAATGGTTTCCAGCATTACTTTGCGAGCGTGGCCGGTCAAGCTTACAGAGCGTTAGTTCTGACACTGTTGGAGATTTCAATTCAGTTCAATCCATTGTCCTCTCATGAAAGGAGTATTGTCTTGCAGTGGTCATAAAACATTCAACAATGTGAAAAACATTCATGTGTAAAATCGAAAGGTGAATAATATTAGGATATACACTCACATCCGTAGTCACTCCACGCGAACCCACCGCTCCTACATGCACTCACGCTCAAGACCCGCGCACGCACGCACACGCACACGCGCGCACGTGCGCGCAAGCACACACACACACACACACACACACACACAGACCAAGAACAAGAACAATATTTATTCCTTTTTCCCCTTTTGGGATATGGAGGAAAGGTGAGTTTAAAGCAATAACAGGAAAAGGAAAACAAACAAGCCAAAATAAAACATAAATTGTTAGTCAATGCTGACATAGACCAAAAATTACAACACTTGAGATACTCTAATATACTTTGAGAATAGAAGCATTTGTTTTCGATTAGTCGAAGACATCATTTTTGAAAAAATTATGGACAGATTTTGGGGAGAGAAATCTTTTTGGCAAATACGTGTGGCGCAAAGAAACATGTGATGAACAATACATGATAAAATGAATTCATCACCTATCGCAGACATGTCACATTCATTACATAACCTTTCTTCTTTTGAATAGCAAATCGACGATCGACTTCAATTGGTAATTTATGATTTGAACATCTGAATTTGGTAAAAGAGTAAATATAAACATCTAGTAAGCTAGATATGTATTTCTCCTCCTTAGAATCAGATTTATAAAATATGTAGAAAAAACATTTACTGCTAGTTTTAATGTCATGTTGCCACGTTTTACAAAAAGAGCACTGCAAACTATTTTGACATTCCTACATAATGTATTGACGTCTGTAAAAGATTGATTGCTCCAAACACAGTCAAAACCAGATTGTACAAGTATGTCACACACACACACACACACACACGCGCGCGCGCGCGCGCGCGCGCGCGCTTTTACATACACTCACGCTCACGCACCGTTACACACACTTGAGAGAGAGAGAGAGAGAGAGAGAGAGAGAGAGAGAGAGAGAGAGAGAGAGAGAGAGAGAGAGAGAGTAAAAATGAGGACGAATAATGATAAAATCCTCTCTTGATTTCCTCTCGTGGGGAGCATAACGATCAGTCATCGTGTCCATGGCGTGGGCCACCCCCAAGTGTACCCGCTTTTGTTGCAGATGGCAGCAAGGACATCAGTTACTGCATCATCGCCCTGTTCCAGTTCTGCAGGGATGCTGTCGATGCCTGCTGCCTTCTCATATTTCAACGAGTTCATTGCAGCTTTGATTTCTTCGCAAAATATATTTGAAAATCATCCTCATTGGATGAATCCTGTGTTGTGACAACATTTGGATCTCCTGTGCTCGGTTTGTCGCAGAGTTCAGAGCAGTATTCCAGTCCACCTTTTCATGATGTCTTCTTCCTGTGTGCGGTAGTTGATGTCTTCCTCCTGAATGGTCCTGACTTGACTTCGCCTTTGGTTTTCAAGTCATTTACGGTCTTAAAAGCCTTGTCTATATTATCGTGTTGTGTCAATTTTTTTTTTTTTTTTTTTTAATTTCCTCACTCTGTTGTTTAGTTCAGCTCTGCTATATGTTCTTCATTTCTTCTTCACTGTTTCTCTTGTTTATAGCACTGTATTTCTCTCCCCCCCTGCATGTCTTCATGAGCGGGTTTTAGGGTATTCTTCTGCAGCGTTCCAGTACCTAGTTTCGTGTGAACTCGTTTTTACCCTGTTGGGATACTCACACTATACTCGAGAGTACAGTCAGTTCACCCCGACTTCGTTTAGAAAATTCAGCTGTCACCCATCTCCAAGATGTCGCTTGAGATCCATGGTTTCGATCCCCATCTGCACATTCCTGGCACATCTTTTGCTGTGTGTCAGTCATCACTTGAGTGAAGTTGTCTGTAAGGCCTTCAAGATCTTCAACGAAAAGAAACAGTGGGATGAAACGTGATGTGTGTATAAAAGTTTAAGCATATTAATTTTGACAAAGCGGTTTACCTGAGATACCAGGAAAAAAAATTTTTTTTTAAAGATGATCTTGCATCTTGACAGTTTGAATCTTCATCTATCGTTATTCCTAAAAGTAAAACACAATGGTCATCTACCTTTTTGACTGAAGTACTGTTCACAAGAAGTTTTAAATGAAGAGAAGCTCACTGGTCCTTTCGATGGGTAGTTATAACCTCAGATTTGGTTTTGGTTAGGTGTATGGCCATTGAGTTTGACACTTCATTCAGACTTTCCTGGGAAAATGTTTGTTGTTTGTAGACTACTGCCAATTGTTTGGAGCGATGAGTCATCGACAAATGAATTTGTGATTTTCTTATCTGATAGGGATCATAATCATTCATTGATGAAGTACAGAATAGGATGGGGACTCCCTCCACGTCTAACAAAGTTCGTAGAAGCCTTCGCCATCATTGTCACGCAGCATGTATTGTGTCCTGCATTTTGGTATGATTAGAATAATTATATGTTAAGGAATGGTTCAGATATGTAGTTTCTTTAGAAAACAAAAAAAAACAAGCAAACAAGGTAATATCAACTACATCAAATGCTTTTTGAGAGAGAAACAGAGAGAGAGAGAGAGAGAGAGGGAGGGAAGAGAGACTGTGTGCGTTTGGAGGCACAGGAGGGTGAAAAAGGGGGCGGGTGTACAGGTTGGGGGAGGGTGGGTTTTTTGTTATTGCTGGTTCATATCTGTAGGAAAGTGGAAATAGCAACGTAACAAATGGTGTTGTCCAGCCCTGTTGTTGAAAGGTGCTGCTGATATGCCGTCATGTCACTGTAGCATACTATAATATATACATTCACATGCACATCCACATGCACGCAACATACAACACACACACACAAACCTTTTTTTGCCAGTAGAAAAAAAAAAAAAATGAAATGACTACATCTGTAAACATGACAAATGAAAAATAGAGTTAGTATATCCAATCTTTATTCAGTTCTTTATCATCTCAGAACCACCACCCAACAATTGCAATATCGTTGCTTTTGCACACATACAGGGTATGCATATGTGCGCGGTCACACACACACACACACACAGCCAACATGTGCTCACTCACCAATGAGATCAGTTAGGGTTTTGACATATACGACGCAGTCCTCCATTCCCCCCATTCCTGTTAAAAGTGTAATTTCCACACCATCAATATATTTACCAACATTTCCCCTGGTACTGCCTGGCAATAATGACAACATTTCCTGAACACCAAATCTTTATTTTCTTCGCCATCTGTAGCTCCATATATTCTCAGTGCCATTACCCCTTCCTGCTGTTTCTGGCCATTCAATGCACAACCACACCAAGGACTCTCATGTTGCAGCCCCTAAACTGGCATTCCATAGGGAGCAATTGTCATGAGAAGACCCATCAGTGGAGACAGTTTGCTGTCGAGTCACTTAGGTGGTGTTAACTGCTCTCTGTGCTGATCCAACATACCCCTATTAATCCTCCATACTGACTATAACTGCTTAGCATGGTGACAATTGGGTGCTGCCATATTCAAGTTGTGACAATCCCCATAAATTTGCTGCTACCAACAACCTATACACACACTTGCAAAACGCATGGACAGGAAACGGAAATAAAAACTGAACTTACTGCAATAGCAGGGCAGAAACATACACAAAATTTGAGATTAAAAAAGTTTTTATTTAGGAGTATAACTATAATGAAGATGATGTTATATGGAGTTCCATTGCAGGCTGACACAACAGGTCAGTACTGTTTGCATTCTTTCATAAAATCACATAGCTTGATCACGCCAGAGAGATACAGAGACTTGCAGTGTTGACTGGGAAATTTGAGCAACACTCTTAGAGGTGGATCGAGAAGTGGGTGAAACTTGGCTGTGTTGTTACAGTTTCCCATAGCTATGTTTTCAAAATTCACAATTATCACATATTTTTAAAAGGAAGAATGCATATGTTACTGAACTTCAAACTTTCATGTTTATTTGTTAAACTTGTAGGGAAAATATTTTTTCCTTTTTCCAAGGCATCTTTATATACCACATTTTAAGAAGTGAAAGGCTGGATAAATACAATTTCCTCAAATTACTACGTGCACTTCCCACTGTTATTCATATTAAACAAAAATACACACTCAAATCTACTGAAATAAAGAGAAATAAATATCCAATACTCATCATGCAGTTTCCTGAGTTTTGCCCACACTAGCTACACATCACGTGTGTGTCCAATTCAACAGGTTATTTCAACAGTGTCAATGAAGCTTTTTTTTTTTTTTTTTTTTTTTTTAACAAAACTTATTTAATTTATCTTTGGGGGAGTGAGCATAAAAATAAGATAATGTTGCTTACAGCCCAGCCGACCACAAAGGGCCATATCAGGTCTGTCACTACGTTAAAATCATCTCACCGGTCATCAAAAAAACAACAACAACAAAAAACACACACACACCATTTTCGCATCTCTTTAAAATACATCTTCTAAAAATGCACCAGTAACTTTGTTGAAAACTTTCTTCTGTAAAATCCTGTGAAGAGAGGAAAAGAGAGGAAGGGGAGATAATCTACATTTTCCACATTGAAAACTGATCAAACTTACACTAAACAGAAAATACTGACTAGCAGACATATGCCAAACTAGTGAACAGTTGGTTGGTGAACATGCTGGGCCAGTCTGAGAAAAGTGAAGAATAAACACCTACCGCCTCATTCTTCTTCGCTCCTCTGCTAGAACTTTTAAGTTAACCATTGCTGAGATTTTTTTTCCATCCCTGACCATTTCTGATCCCATCAGTAAGGTCACCAAATTCTTGGTCTTCATGGGTATCACCAGTTAATTACAGAAATAAGAGGATCTACAGGTAGTTCTGTCCTGCTACCTTTGGTACACACGTCCACGCTAGACAGGTAGGCAAGTTCAATACAGCACAGCAAGGAGCACTGCTTTGCTGTTCACTGCACTAAAATGTCATACAATATGAAATACAGTGAAACCTCTCTGTAACCACCTCTAGAGTATGTGTGTGTGTGAGGTGGGGTGGGGGTGGGGTGAGGGGTTAGTGGAAGGCTTTGAAGTGAAGGAGTCTTCTTAAGAAGTCAATCTGGTATAAACAACAACAAAAAATAATCCTGTCTGTCTTCTCTGGTGGGCTGTCTCATAATGACTCAACGTTCATTGCTCCCTGTGAAGCCACATGGATGATGGTCGCATCCACAAGGACATGCTGTACAGCGAGATGGCTACAGGCTCCAGACCCACAGGACCACCTGCCCTATGCTACAAAGATGTCTGCAAGCATGACCTGAGGACAGGCAGCCTCAACCCAGCAGACCCGGGACACAGCAGCTTCAGACCGGGTCAGCAGGCGATCCACCACCAAGGCTGGCATCAAACAAGCAGAGCAGAGGAGAGAGGCCCAGTGGGAAGAACAGAGGCACCACAGACAGCAAAGAATCGCATTAGCACCAACAGACATTCATGACTGAGACTTCATCTGCAACAGAGTCTACCACTCAAGGATCAGCTCTTCAGCCATAGCAGGCACAGCAACTCCGCAACTAACTAGTCCACGTTGCAACACCATTGTCTCTCGAGACAGATGGATGCCATCATCGTGCTGGGGCTTAGACCAGAAAAGCTGTCCTAGCAAGCTGGAATGAAAGGCGGAGGAGTCATACTATGGCAAGTAGATGAGGCACATGGTGGTTGGTAGGAGGATGGAGGAACTAAAGGTATGACAGCAGATGAATATAAAAAGTGTGATCAAAGATGATTTTTATGCAGGGAGTTGTCAATCGACAATGTTTGGATCTTATAAGTATGGGTGTGTAGACACCCACAATGTATACACAGGGGATGTACTGAAAACACCTGTATATCCAAGTACTCATGTACAGATACTCCTGCCTTGACAGGGGAGTGAAAAAAAAAAAAAAAAAATCCTGTACGAAATAATGTAGGTGTACAGAGACCAATCATGCAGGCATGGTATGGCAAAAGGCTGAACACAACGTGGAAACAGCAGACACAATATACTCCCTAAACTTTTAAAATAATAGAAAAAAAGATGCAAGCTAAGATATCCATTGCTGTTGCACCATATTCAGTCCCTGTAAAACAGATCCCATCACATCATTCATTTATTCAGGCCAAGCACTGAGAGAATAAAAAGAGAAAAAAATATAATTGCACAGAATCTGTTTAGTGGAAAACACAACATAACTGACCAGAGAACACAGGTTACAGGCAAATGACAAAACTGACAATCTATATAAAACAAACACAGATTATGTTACAACAATAAATCCATGCTTAAACATGTATACAAACAATTTCTGTCAGTCCCTCTAAACTGATCAGGTTCCTGCATGAAGAAGCTTCTGTAATGATTTGCATGAAACAGATTCTGGAAGCAGATGAAAACCTTCAACGAATCCATGTGAAAAAAGTCCTAAACAATGCCACTGAACGAAAAAAATCAAATCTGACAGTGTGTTTCTGTGGTAGTTGTCATATGAGAGATGGTACATTTCTGCTGATACAGCCCAGTTGACCACATAAGGCCATTTCAGGGCTCTCATATTGGGTGAAAAGTCACATCCTGCAAAACAGTGTTATACAGACATTTTTGCTTTCACAATTGAATCGTGCAAATCATATGAAAGCTAGATTTGGTTTCAGTCAGTGTTCAGAGTTGTCAAATTGACACCAGATAAAATGTCACATCACAAACCAAATGAAACATAAAAAAAATCATATCCTTGAAAAGATACAAACAAACAGCGGTTATGACAGGGCAGCTAAATTAAGACATCTTTTTGCACATAAAATGTCCCCCTGAAAAAAAAAAAAAAAAAGCAAAAAGCAAAAACAGTCAAAACCATAATCTGAAAAAGAAACAGAACAAAGTGCAGTTATGACAAGGCAGCTGAACTGAGTATGGCGCATACAATACACTGTGCTGACAGTGCCAGTCGTTCCTCTTTCTTTTATAATCCCAGATTAGGGGGGAAAAAAAAAAGAAGACATTTCTATATATGTATATAAAATAATATGTGCAAACAGATTACAGCAGAATCACATTCAGGACAGTGGTACAATTTTTTTATCATCTATCTTCCAGATAACAACAACAACAAAATGATAACACCACCACCAAAAAAAGCTGACATGTCCAAAGAAAAGGATATAAAAAGTTTCCAGAACAAAGACAGAAGAATGGTCCTCACAGGCAGAAAGAAAAAAAAAGACAAATGGTAGGCAACAGTAAAGAAAGACAGAATGAATCAAAACAGACAGAGTCAAAGAGAATAACAGAAAAGAGGAAGACTACGAGTGCAGAACTTGGAGAAAAGGGCAAGCTATTTCTACTGGAAAACACCCCTTTCCCTCCCTCCCTTCCTTACCCCTCCCCCACCTCACTGAAACAACACAAAACTATTGACATTCTATAAGCCAATAAAATTAGGCCTCATCAGGATGCCAGCCCTTTGTTTTCATTCGACATTCCAAGATTACAAGAAAAGGAATAAAAACAATTTTAAAAAACGCATTAAAAAGGTAAGAACAATAAAAATCTAAAAAATAATCAGGTGACTAAGTAGACATTGCAGAATGGACAGCTAACATCCACCCTGGATTATGCGTTTAGTCTCACTCCCTGGTCCCCAGATTACAACAAAGCAGGCGACAGAGACCAGAGAAAAAACATACAAAGCCTGCTCAAAAACAGGCAGAACGAGTCAACAAGGCAGAAACATATTTGATCAGTTGAAGAGAGTGACAGAAAGGAGACAGTGACAAGCACAGAAGTGGAAATAATTTGTTCTGCAAGAGCTTGCAGCATATTCACCTAGGCTCATTGATCAGAGAGATCGCACAGAGACTGAGATATCAATAAAAAAAAAAAACAGTACAACACATCTCTGTCATGATCGCACAAGACGAATCCACTCAGAATAAAAGGCCCATTTAAAACCAGTAGTCTTTCATGTCTCCACGTACGTCTTTTTGGCCTCCACAGTCAGAAACTCCTGGTCCTGGCCAATGAAAACCCCAGTCAACTTCCCACCGTACAAACACCCTGTGTCCAACCCAGTGGCGAACGGCCACCTCTGCAGACGGCGCCTGGCGTCATGACCAAAGTACACATGTCGGGTCCCCGCCATACCGAGGCCCAGGCCTCTCCCCTCACCAGTTTTGCTCACTCCTGCCAGCCCCCTCCCGCTGAAGTAGTCCTCTGCACAATGTTGCGCATGTGGGTGAGGCTCTCCAGGTTCTGCAGGTCCAGAGGGAGGCCTGGAACCACTCCCGCGTGGACGATGAGCACCGATAGGGAGGGAATGGTGATGGTGTATGGCAGCTCCTGCAGGAACTGGAAATCCTCTTCCTGCAAGTCCAGCAGCCATCGGTATCTATGGAACATAGAGGAAGCAGGTTATTTATCAAAGAGAAGTTCTATGCACAAGTTCCATCTTACAGCTAATGAAAAGTCAAAACTTTCCAACAAAATTATTCTTCTACTTTCAATTTTCACTAGTGGTATTGTTTCAGTTCTAGCAGCGATGTTAGCTTTCTGATCGTTACAGTTCTAGCAGCCTTTACACACACACACACACACACACACAGATGATGTGATCCAACACAAATGTATGTAAAATATGCTTATTCAATGCTCACTCACCAGTGAAAGGTACTTTCAGTATATCAGCGATACTGATACAAACAGTACAGCAACCTGGGAACACTTCGTATCATTTACATCACATACGAATGCCAATATTTTATTAAAAACAAACAAACAAACATTAAAATAAACTGAATGCACTTCCTCTTTCTCCCTCTATTCTTCTTTCCTTTGGTGTTTTGATTTTACTTTCCTGAGGGAATACAAAGGATGTATTACTGATTTTTTTCCCCCAACAAACAAAGCATGACCAGTCAAAATGGTAATTTCTTTTAAAACAGGTGTCACATGATAAGAGAATGATTTTTGCATAAGCACAAATGCATGCAACTTTCTTTTCGTGATAGAAAAAATATATTTTGCATGAAATCGCACAAATTTTGACACTTTGGCCCCAGTACTGAAATGTATGATGGTCAATACACAGATGACATGCACTACCCAAATTTGTTTCTTTCTGAAGTGTACTAACTAGAAGTAAATACAAGAAATAGTAAAAAAAAAAACACCAAAAAACTTAAATCAGGTTGTCTGTTCATTGGATACCTTTCCGTCATGGAATTGCTTTTGAAACACAGTACCCAACTGGTTAATGAAAATGATAAGTTGGTCTGGTGCTGGCTAAGCACAATGTAAACCACATGATGACTGTACATGACACAAGGAATCACAGTGCAATCACAACTTTTTGCATATTATGTAGATGATTAACATGCATTAAACGTGTATTGGAAACATATATTGTGATTGCTTGTAACCTCCTTTGGAGTGAATAACGCATCAAGTCCTTCCGCTTTTTACACCATGCCATTTTAAAAAGCCATGATCTTATTGTTTCATGCTTACCACAGATCTATCATGAAGGAAACCGAGTTTAACAATTCACTTGAAGACATAAGGCATGCACACTTTTAGACACAAGAATCCAACACACATGCACATAAAGTTTTTCATGAATTGGAAGAAGGTAAATAAAGCAGCATTATTTCAGCTACAGTATGTTTAAGCAGTTCTATCTTACTTGCCATCTATTTCTACATCAACATGCAATATCTCCATCCACTGAACACTGATTCAAAAATAAACATTCCAGTCACACAATTCACTCATTCAGAACTCGTATTTCAAATGTTAACATTTCACATACTTTCACTGAGACATGTCTGGTAAGCTTAGACAATGAATAGAAGGCAATGCATGCTCATTACTTGGAGTACATGTGCTAAAAAGTCTCTCATGAAGAAAAAGATAGTTCATACAAAAATTTTTTTTTATTAATTATGTAAATAAAATATTCCAGTTTCAGTGCAATGTAGAGAATTGCATCTTGTATGGTGTGGACATGTGTGCTGTGCTTGTGTACATAAATTTACAACTTGAAAAGTGTAACACTATTTTTTTTTACTTCCCCCCTTTCCTTGTATATATTCAGGAACTGTCAAAATAATGGATGATATACCTGATGAAAACTGACGCTGAAAGACCTGTCCTAAAAACTTGTGATTCTTACCTCACTTTTTGGCAGTTCAGCCATGCCAGACTGTGCACAAGCTGACCATAGAATGCGAAATACTTGATAATAAGTGTGCTTCAAATAATTCTGTGCACTGCTCAAACAATCTAGAAAAAGAAACATTTCGCACTGCTTAAGAGTTGCTGACATTCCATGACAATGGGAAACTTTGTGTAAAGAATACCTTGCAAAAACTAAAAAACGTATGGTAAGATGAAAAGAGTCTGTTCATCAGTTTCTCAAATATCAAGGCCTGTGCCAAAAGATCATAGCATGGTGGCACTGAGACACTTCAGCCTAAGCAGGCATTGACATTTCTCATTCTGGCATACACAATGCTTGCTCCATGAGCACAAACAGCAGAAGTTGCTTGTAAACACACACACACACACACACACACACACACACACACACAAACCCCTATCAACAACCCTGAAAGCAGTTAGTCTGCAGAATTAACAGTTACCAGGTTTTACAAGAAAACACCACAGATCAACATGGGTGAGAATCTTTTGGATTTGTTGCGTATAACAGTTATAAAGATGCCTTAATCATTGTTCACCGATATGAATGTTTTGTTTAAACACTTATGAACACTAACCTCTGGAAAGATCCCTTGACATAAGCCTTCCAGATATGTGGGTTTAACCACCTCAAGGATGGAGTATCTGCTATCAGATCAGTTGGAGCTTGCTCCTGATGTAACTGGGATATGTGACCGACATGTCTATGTCAAGTCCGAGCCAAACAAAACTGAATATTCTCCCAATCTGTCATATTAATTTTTTTAAAATTTTAACTGGACAGAGACTGTATCAAGTAAATTGTACCTATAGTATTAAAAAAGAAAAAAAAAATCTGTCATATTAATTTTTTTAAAATTTTAATTGGACAGAGACTGTATCAAGTAAACTGTACCTATAGTATTAAAAAGGAAAAAAAAAAAGCTGGGGTACATTTTTTGGTCTGAAGAGTGAGGTTACTGTGCATGCATTTCTATTATCTGACACAAACGTTCCAATGACATATCCCATTTAAATCTGTATCAAGCCTTAACTTATTACTGGTAAGTCCTCACATACCCTAGTGAGTTCTTCATATGATTCATTAAAAGATACTTAATTTTATTTCCGTACATGATTTGTTTGCAATACATATATTTCGATAGGCCCATTTATGAGGGTTGTTCAGTATACAGTGTCTGCACCCTTGGCCGTACTAGAATAAGCCACATATCTGAATATCAGAAAACTGTGGCAACTTTCTTACTACAATACACAACAGCATTTGAAGACTTTGACCAGTGTAGAACTTGTATGTTGTGGAGCAAGAAGCAACTCAACAAGAAAGACTGAAAAAAAAAGAATGGATTCCAAACTTGGACAGATGCCTTGTCTCATAGCAAGACACTATTGAAATTGTTCTATCAGTTGTGATGAACTCAAGCTTTAGCAAGATGCGAATCTTCACGAGGCAAGATCATTAAGATCTTCCTGAACAAAATATCAAACTTTCAGAAAAACTTGACCGAGTCCCTAATTTGTGCCTTGCATTACTTTTGTTACAAACCTTGCGAGGAAAATTGTCAGGACAGAAATGTTCTTATATACAAGATGTCTAGAAAGCTTCAAATTTAGAGTACTGAGCCTGGTCTCAATTAGATCTGTAAAATATACTTGACTTTGGTGGAGACCACTGGACTTTTGTCTTCACAGCAGCAAGAATGTGAAGATTTTAGTTCCAAAGACCACTAGGTCATGATTGACAGGGATATGGACATGATGTAATGAACAACCCTCATATACTCGCACACCAAACAGAATATCAAAATGAGGAATCAGCGCAAAGTGTATTTACAAGTCCAGACTGTGTCCTATGATAACAAGAATGACAAACTGCACTGGCTTTCTAAGCTTAAAAAAAAAAAAAAGGAAGCTACAATCACATGCTAACTGTTATCTGTGGTCCAATACTATAGGCACTTACACTGGCACACATCCATGCACAATTTCATCTTTAAATAAGCGTAGTAGCATTCATACACATTAAGACACACTTTTAAAATGGAGGCACTTTTTTCTCACAACATTTGTAAGGCATAATTCACTCTGAGAAAACTTGCCGAGACAGAGAGAAGAGCGACACAAAAAAGATGTCTTCATTGCAAGCAACAAAATCGTTTCTCCGTATGAAGCACAAGTGAAACTGAAAGACAGGACCAAGAATGTGTTAGTGAAAGACACAAATAACAAGATGGACAGGTTGAGATCAAAGGACAGTCACTGTTAAATAAAAGAGGCCAGAGAAATAGTCAAATTCACCAGGAAGTCAACAGGCATGCCATACTGATCTGTTTACAAAGCTTCGTATTAACTTCATAAAAGTGACAATCTATTTTTGCTTAACCTGACCACACTGATCAACAAGAGTTTTTATTCCACGCCGATTTTCCAGTGTTCTTGAGCAAAACGCAATGCAAAATAAAAGGAAGGAGAAGCTGTCTGCTTGCATTCTTGGCCCGTACTGTTCAAGGAATGGACTCGCCAATCAAGTGTGACCTCTTTATTGTCCACCTGTACGCTGACCCTAACCTTGCCATTGGGTAGCCATTCTGTCTGGAAGGTCAGCGTTGTGCCCTTTTTGATTGGTGGAAGTTTTGTTTTCATTTCTTTGCCATCGACGAACACTTCTCCTGCAACATAGGGCAGCCAAGTGTTTTTATTTCAGACCAGTAAACAAAGTGAAATTTCAACATTTAGTTTCATACGAACAAGTGTCATCAAATTATATATCTATATAATCCTTATGCTGAGACGCAAAGATCGTTTCCCCCTCTCCTCAAACCACTTTAGTCTTGACTAATAAGAAGGTCTGACATTGATTCTTCAGACACTGGTTGTATTTCTGTTGTCAATTATAATTAGTGTGATACTCGAACGATATGTACTGGCATGACAGTTCAGTAAATATCCAGAAAGAAGATGCTTCCTGACTATAGCATTTACCATTTTAAAAAAGTTTTTTTTTTTTTCTGCACTGTCAAATTTCATATCAGACATTACTGGAACAATTAAGATTGGAACATATTCTGTTAATTCCTGTTTAGAGACAAAAAATTCATGCTAATTTTTGTTTCATACCATATTTCTGAATCTGATCTAGTTTTGACATGAAATGCAACTTCAAAGAACTTGTGTCTACTTTAACTATGTTTGGCTGTTGTAGTGAACCATAAAAACAGATTCCTCGACTTTGAGCTAAAAATTCTTCATCACCTGGCTTCCCAGTGGCTGGGTAAAGTTTGCCTCCTCTCTCCTGTTTTCCTGACTGATACAAACCGTACCCAACACTTATCTTTGCTAGATTTTCTTTTGAATTCTATATGTTGATACGATCATTCAAAAAAAAAAAAAAAAATTTTTTTACAAACATTTGTCATCTTAATCAAGTCTGTTTAAATATGCATTTCTAATTCTCAAGACATCTTCATGTCAATTTTTGTCAAGAACAATCAGACACACTTTTTAATCATCAAACTGTTCACATGAGTAAGCCAAGAATTCATTACGCATCCAACCCTTGAAAGATGAAGAAAATAAGACTCTAACCGTAAGTGTTGACAAATATTGCACCAGTTCTATTGCACGAATCTCCATCCTGCTTGTCGCACATAATGGCTAGTCCGTCCCCAGGGGAGACGTCAGCAGAATCCAGGAAACGCAAGATGAGTGTGTCCCCTGCTGTGTAGCTGTTGATGGCTGAGTGAAGTATGCAAGTCAGACCTTCACCTGTCCGTGTAGCTGTTCTCCCTTCATTACTCAAACTGTATGCTTCTCCACCATCTCCCCATTCTGAAGACAATGTCAACACATATCAAACATCCAAAGATTCATTTGAGATTGCAATTCTGCTCTAGCAAGACATAGTGCATTTTTATGCCTAACTGTGCCAAGCACTGATGACGTGTTCTAAACACATTTACCACTCTGTAAAAATAATGAAATATTAGCAAGACAGTATAAATGCATGTGCATGTGTATGGAAGACATGTAAATTCTTGGCATTTTTCATATATAATAAGAAGAAAAAGAATACAGCATATTAAAAATCCATGAACCATCAATCTCAAATAAAAAAAAAAAAAAAAAAAAAAAAAAAAAAAAAAAACAAGGTAGAATAATCTGAAAATAAAGTGAAGAAATACGTACGATGGTGTGGTATTGTAGTGGAGGCCACCTGGGGGAGGCTCCATGAGCTCCATGGAGCACACTTGTCACAGCGACCGCGCACCCGGAATGAGAAAGGAACACCAGTGCGCAGGTTTTTGACTGTGAAGTTTGTTGAGGGGCCTTCATACACGGTGTGGAACAGCAGCTTGGTCTCTTCTTTTCCATCTGCTTTTGCTTTTCCGCTCGCATACTGTAGCATGAATTCACTGAAGTCACTATCCTCCTCCACCTGTGGGCAGATGAAAACCTTTAATATCAAAACATTTATATCAGGTAAAGCAGTTTCAAAAGAAAAAAAAAAAAACAATACATTTCAGTCACTTCTTTTTTCTTACAATGGACAAATAAATGGAACAAAGAGGTGGGTAGAAACAAATGATTAGGTAGTATGAACACTGAACAGTGACGCATACAGCCAACAGGCTTGAGAATAATTTTTTCTTTCAGCCCTCATATTGCACCTCCCAGTAATAATTCTTACATGGAAGTGTGCATATCTGACATATTAAATTCACATCTGACGCACTTGAATTCAGGCCAGTGCATCACTATCATGCTCTGACGTTCACTGTGATGCAATGATTTTCACCCTGCAGGCAGTACAACTCTGAGCAGCATGTCACATAAAAGCACTTCTATTTGATCCGCCACGTTCGAAGTTGAAAATGCAACTTCCTCAATGTTTTAGAATGTCCCGAATCATTGAACAACTTCTGCTTGTGAACTCTTCTCTACTGAAAACCAACAAGAATCAACAAAATAGACTACTCATTCTATGACTAGATCTCAAGATCTCATGATTCGGCCAAGCATGAAAAGCATGGAAAGCTGTGGCTTGGGGTTGATAGTCCAGCATTTACAGTACCTACCATAAACAAAAAATCTCCCAATACAAATCACTTTCAATACCGATTCATCAGCATACTGTGGCACATATTCAGGCTCTCTCGCAAGCTTTTTTTTTTTTTTTTTTTTTAAATACTTCAGAGCCCGTAGTCCCTGTTATTATTTCAACCTCATCCAGATGAGAGTTGCTTGTTGGTTATACTGCACAAACACAATGGTTACATACAGGAATTTTAACTGTGACTCAAGAACTTTATCTCTAGATTTTTTTTCGATGTATTTTTTTCAAGTTTGTCGTATTCATATTTTTGCCAAACATGTGTAGAAAGGAAGACAAAATTGTATGGGTAAACTTGGCTGGTTATGGCATTTCTTAAGTACAAGTCACTAAGTAGCTTTAACACACACAAAAAAAATGATATGCTCAAGAACAAAAAAAAAACATGATCTGACTGCAGAGTATTTTACTGGATTGTATTCCTTTAATACTAAGTACAGATCACTACTACAAATACACAGACTGCACAGCCCGGATTGTCCTTACCTCCCCCCAGTACACTGTTACACCTCCTGGCTTCTCATCGGTCTGCAGAATCTGTACTGGAGGCTGCCTGAGAACTCGAGCCTCTTGGTCAACCATAGTTGTCAGCTGTTCTTGGAGACTGGACATGTTTCCACTGTGAAGTAAGCCACCTCAGATGGAGTGGGCAACTCTGGAAAACTTCAAGCATATCAAGAGGCTGCAGTAACAAATTTTGTTGTCTTTTTTGGAAATCAGGTCTGAAAAGCCCTGGATAAAATCTACTCACAAAGATTCTTTGTGGACATGCCCGTGCATGACTGCTCCGGTTACAGTGACTATGAAAAAAAAAAAAAGCAATCTAAGTTCAAGACACATCTTTGCCTTCACTTTGCTGGATCAAGTTATACAGCACATTTCTGAGAGTCCTGTCTGCTTCCCAGATTGTCCACTTATCATCAGCTAGTGCAACTGTTAGTTGTTTGTACATTCCTGTGATCATCTTCCTAATCTATTCTTTGTTTATAGTGTCGCATGATGCATGAGATGATTTTCTTTCTTTTCAAATAATCTTCAGAGTATGGAAACAAGCTCCAATGTTTACTGATCAGTTTCAGCTATTGATCTGCTGCAACTATTCCTCTCTGGGTAAACTCAGTCTGACATGGCAGTTGTAATCATCTTCCAATTGTCAACACAGCACTCCAACTGACCAGGTGCAAACAACTTATTTACGCTGACAACTTCATATGCTAAGAGTGATGCATGACGGTCTAAGTCATATGTATATCTAGAGTTACCAGGAAGTCGAACATGTAAGTAACACATCGCTACATCTCCCTTTCTTTGAGATTTGACAAAATTGATTAAAATTAAGTTATACGTTAATGTCCATGGGGAGGAAATAAATAGTAAAGCACTTTTTGAACTTGCTGTTTGAAATTTCATAAAATGTCAATAAACTTGTGGCTTGCTGTCTTGTTTCAATATTTTCTCAACAAGAATAATGTAACTGAAAATTGAATAACAGCACCATGCATTCACTTCATTTTCCTCCTTCTGGAGTAAACATGCAGTAAAAACATTCTTCAGTCTTGAAAATGTGCTGGCTTCTTGACAATTTGGCAACCGCATATAACTGTGACTCCTGGTTCAACAGCTGTCAACACACAGCACTCTAACTGACTAGGTGCAAACCATTTATTTACGTTGACAACTTTGTACATTCAAAGCAATGCATGACGGTCTGTATTCAGAGCGACCCGAAGTCGAACATGTAAGTAACACATCGCTACAGAAATGATTGGAACAGAATTTCAGATTGCTAATGTACTCATTGGTGCAAAGATGTTTGAAACAATGTGTGGAACTTTCATCAGATGTGGCCATCAAGCACATCTCAACTGACCTGTGTCTGGCCATTGTAACAAGTCACCGGCAGCATTACATATAAACGTTACAGCCACACAATGAGATGCCTTTAGAATGGAAGTCCACTGTGTTGTTCGTTTTGATTACCTGTTGTAAGCTGTTACGCCAATAAACATTGACTTTACTTCTTTAATGAGTAGTGCTGTGATCATTTCAACAAAGTTCTAAAGAAGAACTGGCAAAGTTGATTCAAACCATTTTGGCCTTTTCAACCAACTGAGCAGGTGAATGTGCATTTTTCAGTTCCAACTTTTAGTTATTTCAAATGTGTGTGCCCTACTTTGTGTAAAATGTCCAGAATCATGCAGCCTACAATACAATGGTGTCAAGTCAACGAGTCCTGAAACAGTTCTTCAAATCTGTTAAACTAAAGAAAGAATTTCACAAATAAAACAGGTTCTTCAGTTTTAACTATGATTAAATTAGGCCCCCACACCCTCACCCATTTGAGCGAAAAACTTGAAAATAAACTCTGTTCTTTTTCTATACACTTTACTTCTTTTTTTCCCATCAGTAGTATGCTATAGAATGCAGTCAACAAAATAAAAATGGTATTGACTATTATATTTAAATACTGATTCAAATACTCATGCACACAATATCATGCGATAACATAACTTTATACATACATTATTCTGACAACACACACGCACACACACACACACACACACACACATTTAAAACTAACATCCACAGACACAATCATTTTTTTTATATCTATTCCTGGACCAAGAAAT
>JADBJO010000001.1:2654831-2669831 GCA_016801955.1 Conus betulinus | reverse complement strand
TGCTTTGTCTGGAAGAATAAAAACCTTGTGTTATCTAAGAATCAGACATTACCTGGTTCGTAATGACCGCCTTTCAGCCATGGATAAAAACTGCATATCACAAATAAGTATGCATGCATGTCTTGTGTGTATGCCAATACATAGTGCATGTGTGGGACTGTGTATAGGACTCTGTATGTGTGTGTGTGTGTGCATGTATGTGACAGGCATCATTCTCTGGATTCCTCACCTTCTTCCATGACAAGAGAAGCAGTCTCAATGCTTTTCTCAATCAAAGTCCTGCATTCTTTCAATGGCTGCAGGGCTGTGGTCTTCATGGTTTCAACTTCCTCAATCAGTGTGCGAAGACGAGCATCAATGGTTTTATTGACGGCATCCTTGATGCTGCCAAAGTGAGAGGTGAGAGTGGCTACTGCCTGAGCTCCGGTATTACACACCTGGAATCATTGTAGTATACCACCAATGAGAATATACTCCATTGCATATGATCCAAAGCTGATAAGACTGCAATTTACAGACTGGCTTAAGTCAATGGTGACATACCAAAACACAGACTTGTCATCATCTCATGTCAAAACATTTTGGCCATATTCTACAAAATCAACTGACCTGTATAAATGGCCCAAGCATAAGATGGTTTGGAGTTTATTATGTTTGTTTTTAAAAATTTCAAACAGACTTTTTATCTGTATTTCTTGTAAGTTTCTGAATCTTTTAAAAATCATGTCACTGAATTCCATAATAGAAAAAGTGTGACAACTACATGCATTAACGTAAGAATGTTTCAACTGGTCATGATAACAAGGAAAAGCCCTTGGAAAAACAATCTAATTTGTCCATCAATGTGCCCTTCAACACACTTGTGAACATGTTCCATGTTGTATCTTTCACTTATCGCAAGGTTTTCCTCTTGGTACGAAAAACTGCCTTCATTCACCATATTTTAGGAGGAAAGAGTAATCCCTGGTCTGTCTCAAAACAACACAATCAGAGAAAAAAAAAATCACATTGTTTTTCGATTAACAGAAAAAACTGCAGTGTGTGACTGACGCACTAATGGCTTGTACCGTTTCCCTTTTGTATAAGCTCACATTAGCATTGTACAAATTCTGAATTCTGTGAAATTTATACCTTGGCACGTCGTCATGTAGTTGATCAAACAATGCTGTTGAGAGCAATCAATGCATTTATGCTTACCTTATTTTGGCTTCACTGTTTTGGGGTACAGTCTACATGCTGATTTTTCTGTCATTTGACATCACAGTATGAGAATATTTTTTATCATGCTATAGACTCAGTGGTTACAGCGGCTCAGAGGTTAGAGCGCGAGACATTAAGTGGACAGTCCCTAAAATGAGCATGTCCAGAGGGTCATGGATTCGAATCCCTGCCATGACTCATCCCAAGATGGAAAAAAAAAAAGGGGCAGCACAGGGACATCTGGAGTCATGAACCAGGTGTAGCCCAACCCTCATAGAGTGTCAGGAGATAAGGGCCGAAACACTTGCTTGAAAGGGGGCTTCGCTTCTGAGAGGACTCTGCTGCCACGGTCTCCACGAGTTTCTTTCTACTATTTCGCAGAAAATGCATGACAATAATGAATATGTTTAACAATCAGAAAGTGACGCTGGGTATCAAAACTCTATTGATCTCATCCTTGCTAATTAGAAAATGCATAATACAAATAACAGATGCTAGGTGGCAGTCTTCTTCATATGCTTGTACCTCTTGAAACAAAAAATAGTTATTTGTCATGTAATTTGTGACCCATTCTATAAAATCACCAACGGCTCATACCAACTTCATTAGAATGTATCAGTTCTGAACATATCTGATTTAAAAAGTATCTCTTCTTTTAAACAAATGACAGCTCTGATCTGGACAACCCAGAAGCTTACAAATATACACTGAAACTTTGAGCAGCTTTAAAACTGGATCTGAATGTCTAAAGTCTACTGTTTTCATTTCTTTCCTTTTTTGTAATAAGTGACTCAATTTAAATAGACACATACACGTGTTTATTCTACTTTATGGATGTATTTATCACAAAAGAACAAACTATAGATCAAAATAAGAACAGACTTGGGTGTATGTACTTTTTGTTTGTAAAACAGTATATGCTCTCTGCACTCGAAAGTACATGGAGCATGTAGATGATGTACAACTACACTGACACACACTGACACACACACACACACAGTGCAGAGACATACGGATGCATGCTGGATGCTCATTCCTTCCCCTCCACAAGCAAAAATGAACATGGCTTTGCCAGGACAAACAGCAACCTTCTATGGCCATTCCTAATCCACTTCCATTGTCCCTAGCGCAGGAAAGAAAGGTTCTTTTTTTAAGAACCACCTGCCAGAAAAAAAAAAAAAAGGAAAGAGAGCTAACCCCAGTGAAACAACACCCACTGAGGAAAAAAGGCAAGCAAAGAATAAGGCAGCTTAAACAAAGTCTATCATTAAAATAATTATCGAGAAAACAACCACCTTTCCACTGTGCTCTCCCACCATCATACACTGACACTGACACATGCAGGGTGTGTTGAAAACTAGACAGCAAAATACAAAGTTCAGCATAATTATGTCCACTGTTTTCTCTTCATTCGCTAAAACTACCTGTCTGTGTGTTACAACAGGCTTTTGAACTTCTATG
The DNA here is from genome assembly GCA_016801955.1 of Conus betulinus. NCBI lineage: Eukaryota > Metazoa > Mollusca > Gastropoda > Neogastropoda > Conidae > Conus > Conus betulinus. Next base: position 2,667,170 of record JADBJO010000001.1, on the reverse strand, counting down.
AATGTGAAATTTATAAATCGGTAAGATAATCTTCTTATACAGAATCAAAAAATCTTATGATTCTGACCAGGAATTCTCCCCATCTCAAGTTCTCAGCAGCCAGCAAATAACTTAAGGAGTGAAACAGAAGACATGTGATCTTGAAGTTTAAAAACAGAAAAAGTTTCAAAAACACATGAAAACAAAAACCGCTATCAAGATGCATCTTTCATTCAATTCCCACAAGCCTCTGATTGAAAGAAAAACGGTCCTAATTTTTCTTAAAAAGTTACAATTTAAACATATTTCAGATAAAACAACATTGTAGTGTCAGCACAAGGCTGAACATAGAACTGATTTGTACTGCACAGTATTTACTGTATTCAGCTGTCTGAAATTCAGCAAAGCTTTGTGCACTACTCCAAAGCAAAATGAACCTGGCTATGGCCATTCCTAATTCACTTTCCATTGTCCCTAGCGCAGGAAAGAAAGGTTCTTTTCTTAAGAACCACCTGCCACCCCTCTCCCTGCTCCCCCTCCTCTCTTAAAAACCAACCAAACACCACCACAAAGGACACACTTCCCCACCTTCCCACTCCTTGCAATGCTTGGAGTAAATAAACGCAAATTCAACTACACACACACACAAAAACTATTGCATAACACTTTGCTTCAGCAGGTTCCTTCCTCTGTTTCCCCACTCCCCTAAATAAAAAAAAAAAAAAAGAAACCCAGAGTCTGAGAGTGATTCACCTAGAGCGGTACGCACCAGCATACAGTGAACTCAATTCCAGACTGTTTTATCCCCTAAAAAAAAAAACAACAAAAGATTATTATATAATGTGAAACAATGAATAGTACCCATTGCTGCTGTTGACTTGTTCTTTGTTCGCTGCTGCTACAATAATGATTGCAGTCATGTCAGTGTCAGAGTCCTACTACAAAAAAAATATAGTCCAAACACACACATACAGTGATACACTCACACACACACATGAAGAAGACAGTAATATACAGATGAAAAGAGAAATCCTGATACCCAAACCTTCATACAGACATAAATACTTGAGAGATCTTCTGACACTGAAACACAAAGAGAGAGAATGTAGAACATTTTACATGCCCCATGATACAACTGTATGAACAAAAGTGTGGTGAAGGCTAGACAATTGTGATACGCAAATCTAATTTCTTTTCAAGAAAAAACAGAGAGGAGAAAACGACTGGAAGTTTAACCTGCTCTTCAAGTTCTGTCAGCGAGTCAAGGAGTGGGCACAGCTGCTGTCGATAACTGCAAGCGGAGTCAACAATTTCAACTGCATTTTGAATCAATTCCTTGTTGCCCATTACAACTGTACAGAGTTGTTTCCCCTGATCTCAGATATTAGTTGATGAAAACAGATCTGAAACAAACACAAAAAAAAGAAAAATAAATGGTTCACTGAAACATAAGATGAAATAATAAACATGTCTGAATCTGAAAGTGTGCATGGATGGATTAATACAAACCATGTTAAAAAAAAAAACCTGACAGGCCGATTTTCTACTTGAAGAAAATTACCACCATAAACTTTTCAAAAAGTGCCAGTTCATTCTGGTATTAGCAGAGCCCTGCAAATTTTTAATTATTTCCATGAACTTAAAAGTTTTTTCCTAAATGTTGGTTTACCTGCAGAAAACCCAAGAGGTTGAAATGCATCATGTCTTGTCCTAAAATCTGTTGGTCTAGTTCTGCGGAACCAGTAACTTGTCATTTTAAAATTTGCTTCAATTTCGCCTTTAGTCATCTTGCTTTGAACCAAGTCTTCGGAGGTTGTCAACTGTTCCCACTTAATTTTGACAACAAAAAGTTTGATGATAATCTGAAATTAAAGTTGATTTACAGAATTTCCATTTCATAAGAGTGTAATGTCCATGATTTTTCTTCTTCTTCTGAACACAATGTCTTAAAAAAGTCTTTAACAATAAGGCATTGCACGACTGGATTCAATTATGGACATGTACTTTTCTGTCACACCTCGGTGGGTTGGGCTTTAAAAGATACACTAATTAAACTAGAATCAAGTCATACATTTTGATTACGTACAACTTTTCTACACACTACCCAGCTATAAAAGTAAATTTAATGATCTAACATTGAAATCTAATATCCAGTTTATTAATGGAGGAAAAGATGGAGGCGTGATTGGTTTACACCAAAGCTTACTTCTAAGCATATTCTGAAGCTTACTTCTCAGCCATCCTTTATGCTGAACACCATCAAATATTGATTGTCTGTCGGACAAGAGGAGACAGAACTTCCACTTGTCTGCCAGAAGATTTTAATGTCATGGATGATGCGACTGGTGGCCATTGAGTCCCGTTATCACTAGCAGGAAAAAAAATCCTAGAAAGAACCTGACAGTGCTTAAATCTTCAGAGAAAAAGACCCTTTCAGGCAAGTGCTTGACATCATTACTCCTTACACTCTACAGGGCAGGCTTCATCCAGTTATGATTCTGGGATGTCCTTCTGTCATAAGCTTTCATTTTTTCCTCTTCATTGCCCTGATTTGACCTCCAGGATGTTCAGGCATTTCACAGGCAAGTTGCTTTGTAATGGATGTTCCTACAACCTTAGGCTTAGTAATCAGTCACTGAGTGTAATTCACTTTTGTTCTGTTTGTTCCTTCATCATATCCAGCTGGAACTCTTTTCAGTTGTTTCTACCATCGCCTTTTAGGACTCTTGTCTTCACCTTCCTTGAAATCTAAAACTGTTCATGAGATTATAGGCAGATACACCTTTAAACTCTGTTGCTCCAAACGCTATGGTGAGGACTCTGGCTTGGATGCCAGATTCTCTCAGACTGCTGCCTAAACTGGCATACTTCTCAGTTTCCTTGATGTGTACTTCCTCCATTTGGCTTTCATATGCGCACAGTGAGAACCAGAAGCATGTATCTGTTTTGATGGACAGGAGTTGGGTACTATATTATCAGGTCTGGTGCTACATTTGCTCACGATTTCTGAGAGGCTTTTCATTCCATCTGGTAAATCCTGTGCTCTGATGTGCTCTGTCTGTGTCCTGGCACAGTGGACATCCAGGTTTGCATATAATGGCAGGAAGTCACACAGATCTATTCTAAAGATGAAGTCAATCCTAGCAGGGGCCATATTCTCTCCAGTGGAGACTTCTTTGGAGTGTGTTTTCACAAGTAGTCATTCCCTCTTCTGGCATTCTCTCTTTCCTTCACTTTATGCATTCCTGTGTCTGTCTTTGATTTCCTTTTTGGCTTTGATCACCAGTTTATTTCAGGTGATGATTAATAGTTTGTGTGAGCACTGCATTTCCCTGCTCTAGGTCTTTCCATTACCACATCAACTGCTTCCTAAACCTTTGCTTTTTTGCAAGACTTCAGATTAAGCTGGATTGGTGTTATAATCATATCTTCCATGTCCTTAAGCATTGTTGATTATCTTGTTTTTCCTTCTTTGTACTCCTCAACAAATGATTTCAAGACTGCTTTAGTTGATTTTGCCTTCTATCAATGACTGTGCCAGTGCTGATTTCATGTATCAGTAGGGGCCAGAGGCCCTTTGGCATCACATGCACTTTTAACAATTAACTTCGCAATTGTCTGGCAGGCCATACTGGTCTATTACCCACAGGCTTTCTTTAAATATTTGCTTGGCAAATAGTGTTCGCAATTTTCTTGTCTTTTCAATCATCATATTAGAATATTCATGTTGATGTTCTTTTCTTGTGTCATGTATGTTCAGTTTTCAAAACAAACATTTCAGGTAAAAAAATTTTTGGCCCTGATCCTACGACACTATTTTTTCTTTCTGTTCTCCCTCCCCTTTGCCACTCTCAAAAAGAAAGAAAAACAACAACAACAACAACAAATACCAAAAAAACAAACAAGAAACAAAAACAAAACAAACAACAAAAAAATACACAAGTGCACAGACACACTTACACACACCAAACTGATTAAATAATAACATTCATAGGCATCAACATTTGATGGGGCATGCCGTAATTTGTAACATTCAAAGGCAATCAGTTTCAAACTTGGAGGTATCTAAATCATTTCCAATTTCATTCAATTTGTGTCTTTATGAGTTTACCAGTAAATGCATTCTCATGAAACTCAATATTCTCACATGTATAACTTATATGTGATCAAAATCATGCACACACTGAGAAAATAATCCCAAAGCAAAATGCCAAAATCATAATGCATGATAAATGAAATTCTAAACAAAACACAAAAGAACATTCACACTAAGACTATCGAGCACATTTTCAGATCTCCAGTTCCATTAATCTGGCTGCTATTTACAAAGTGGTTCCTGGTGGTCAAATCCTGACTGGTACAGTTACTTTTAACAATTCACTGTAGTTTGATATATCATCTCAAACAAGTAGCAAAGGTGTCCTAGCTACAAATCAGTAAAATTACAATTTTGGAACATCAAAAGCTCATGCTTAAAAAATGTCAAACAGTAATCCCTGAGCTGCCAGAACGACAATGAATTTACAATTTTTTTACATATTATGATGACAGTGAGAAAGAAAATGCAGTAAAACATATTTGTCCTTGCTTATAAAAATAAAATCATTTATTTCACACTAATCACATTCATGGTTTAATCAGGCCTTCCCAACATTCCAGGTCTTGTAATAAGTGGGCTCAACTGTTACTAGTATTAATCACGCTATTTGGTACCCTGTTAAGTATCAGTCATTAACAAGTCGGCCCTAAGTCCATCTGGCTCCCAGTACTGGTTTCTGCAGTATTACTGCAAGGGTATTCACATCACACCTCATATATATCTCTGGTGATGTAACATGCAGCTCTTCAAAATACTGTTTGCTTGAAGTTGATGTGATGAATTTGACTGGCAGTGTTGTGATTACAGAGTGTGTAACAGTATTTCTGTTTTGTTTAAATCTTCATTGGCTATGGTATTCTACATGAGGTCTTACTAGGATGAACTATGCATCTGGTTTGATCTTCTGATAGGCAGTTTTCTGAGGCCTCTTGATGACAAGTCACAAAGGCACCCCTTCTGACATGATCTGTATGTAAGTTCCAGTTTTGGTTGCTCATGGTGTCCACTTTCGGTCTCCTTCAGCTGTGCAACAATCTGGAGTGTGTCCATTGAAATCATAATTACATGGACTGGCTTACATGATTTACACTCTATTTCAGCTGGTTAGAAGTAGTACACTGCATCTTCATAGATGAGATCATTCCCAATTTAAGGAGCCAATACATTCAGCAATCTTTGGTATGGTACATTGTTGATCATGACGACTGCAGAGCAAAAAGATTTACATTTGATTGTGGAGTTTGATGATCTTCTGGAATGTTATTAAGTAATTAAAACTTATGTGGTGAGCCTGTTATGAAGAACACTTCTCATGACCGTTGCTTTCTCAGACCTTTCTGCATACTTGCTGAAAATAACCAATCAAGGAGGTTTCCATTCACCGCTTAACTGGGCCTTGGATTTCTTATAATGTTTTGTTTGAGTTAAAAAGAAAATTACAGTGGCTACAAGTATTCTAATGAGCCACAGAATCACTCTAATCAACCCATATCTAACTGAGAGTATCAGAAGGGTTAGTTTGGATGTCTTGTCATATTTCATTCCCAGCTGCCTTGACCAAAAATGATTTAACTTTATTTAAGTTTTCACCATTCACCAGTAGCTCATTTACTGATTAACTAAAATATCGATTTTCACGATTTATAAACGTATAATTATGATGAATTAAAATCTGAGTTACAAGGTTAGTACAATATTTGCGGGCTGGTGGGTACTGGGCAAATATATATTAAAATATGTTTGATCCATTTGTTAAACAAAACTGCCTCAGTCCCTGCGTCTTGAGGACCATTCATCTTTGATGGTTGCAGCAGAAATTCGAAAGCTGATTTCACAGCATCCTTAGCATCGTCTTGGCTGTTCCATTGCTCATTGAATTTCCATATCTTTCAAACATACCTCTTGTCCAGTGTGGAAGCAATGCAATCAACTTCGATGCTGCTGAAGTCTTTCAACCTCATCACAGTTAGTTTTACAACTTTCGCACTTGCCACATCTCCTTTCGCGGTGCGTAAGCTTCAACTTTGACAATGAATGTCGTATTATGCATTCTCTAATCTTTTCATAACCACGGGTGCGGTGGTTGAGTGCATACGCAGAACTGAACGTAGACCACTACGGAAGCTGGAGAAAATCGTGAAATCGCGCGAATATACGTGGTGTCGCGAGAAACAGCTGTGGTGGTGCTTGTGAACTACCGACATCGACGACGAAGGTATAGTCAGTGTGTGACACATCTGTATGTGCTTGCCTTACTAATTCCAGACTGTGCTTGATCAAACTCTAACAAATGTGTGACAATGTTTTTTTTTCGTTTTGTTAATCAGAAAGTTAACTGTTCGACACACGTTTTATCAAGCAAGGAAGCCAGCCAGTGTATGAGTATAATGACAGGTAGCCGGACTTGTATACATTGTGTGTCGCTGGCTACTGTTCAATTTTTTTTCTTAAGTTTTGACTTGTCAGGTTGTCACTAACCCAGACTTATGACATTTGATATGGGCATTTGAGTGTAGACGATAGTCTCATGCTTACTGTTTGTAATGAAGACCGGGGACTCGCTTTTGCGTTGGGAATAACTGGAACGTTCAGCAAATTAATGTAGCTAGGCTTGTATTAGTAGTATGTTGAGCATGCATTGTCAACTCGGGGCCTACCAAACTTCCCCCGTCATTCCCCATAGTGAATCCTCTCGAGGGTTCAGTAATAGGTGAGATTAAGTTAACGTCCGTGTAGTCTGTGAAAAAAGTTAACAGGCTGCTTAAAAGTGCTTTCTTCCGGGCGGCATTTTTATTTTACAAACCACATCGGAACCTTCCCCTCATCCCCCGCAACTCCCACCCGATCTTCTCCGATTCTGCCTCATTTGCGTGCACAGTTTTTGCCTCACCTATTGCATGCAGGCAGATGACGTTCTCACCCGAGGACCATACCAGAATGGAACAAGCTCCTGCAGGAGATTGTGACAGCAGAGTCACTGGACTGCTTCAAGTCCAGGCTGGCCTCCCATCTTTAGAACCTGAAACACCCCACCCCCCCCTTCCACACCCACCCCCAACCCTCCCCTTTACCCTCCTCCTGACCACTATTCCCTAAAAATCCCCCCCCCCCCCCCCCCCCCCCCCCCCCTTTTTTTTTTTTTTGTTTTCAAATCGTCATAGCAGCGCAATCTTCGGCAATCTCCCCAAATACGACAAAACCATTCAGCAGCAAAATGATGTTGGTCGTACAAAGGAAGAAGAAGAAGAAGAAGAATGGTCATGTACATTAAAGACAAGAGGAACAAGAAGCCCACAACTTTGACTGGATCTGGTTTTACAGATCTTGGTTACTTTTGGATATCATTAAGAAAGTTTTAACTAAAACAGTATTTGTTTTATTTTTACACATGAAATAATACTTTTTTCTGAAAAAATGTAGTTCACTTCGTGACTCTTTCTTACCATATAATTAGACACATTAAATTTGATATTCAGGTGCATCATCATGTTGACATGTAAATGCACAGGTTATCTCAGTAGTATGCACGTCTGCACAATCTGTGAACTGGATGGGATGGAGGAGAGGGTGTGAGATGGAGGAGGTCTGATTCACCTGCTTAATAGATTCTTTTCTCTGATGAGGTGGCCATCCGCAGTGGCATCATGGCAGTCTGACTCGTATCATTTTGTGTATCTGCCATTCCCGTTTGAACTATGATTCATCATGTCTTCATGACTGGTCTGGAAACAGGCCAGGATATTCCTAGTGCAAATGACTCCAGGGATTTTTTTTTTTATTATCCATTTCTGTTAATCTCTTTCTCTCTTTTTGTCTGTCTTTTAGTCTCTGTGTGTCTGTGTGTATGAGTGTACGCCTGTTTATCTGTCTGTCTCTGTCTCTTTGACCCACTCTTTCACTTTTTCTCTTTCTCTGTCTTTGACTTCTCACTCAGTGTCTCTGTCTCTCACGTTCACACACAACACACACACGCACACACACACACACACACACACACACACACACACACACACACACACACACACACACACACACACACACACATCACACACACACATACACATACGTGCGCACACATACAGGCACACACTCACACACACACACACACACACACACACACACACACACACACACACACACACACACACACACACACACATACAAATGTGTATTTTGCATGTACACACACACACATGGACACACACACACACACACACACACACACACACACACACACACACACACACACACACACACACACACACCAGTTTTCTGTGAACATGGACACTTGTAATTGTGTTAGCTGTTATACTTCTAGAACTTTTGCATCTGTCTTGAGAGAGCAAAAACATGTTCTGCTGTTAACAACTATTTAATGTTGAATTAAAAAAAAAAAAAAAAACAAAGACCCCTCAGGACATAGCCAGCCACATACAGCTTTAATACTGAATAGAATGTGCATGTGTCATGGAGTGTGTGTGCATGGTATGTTCATGTTGTCGTGTTTTTTTTTTTTTTTTTAATCACCAACTGCTTCACAATTTTTTACAATTAATATTTTTTTTAGATATGCTGATGTTGATCACTTTTTACTTGATATACTTTTAACAAACAAGGACATAAATTGCAATGTCATGTAGATGCATGCATGACAAGTTGTGTGTGTGTGTGTGTGTGTGTGTGTGTGTGTGTGTGTGTGTGTGTGTGTGTGTGTGTGTGGATACATTGTATGTCAGGTCTGTTGTTTTTAAATTATTTTCATTGCTCAGCAATTTCTTATTTTTGTTTGTTTGTTTTTTTTTTTTTTAATGCTGCTAATATCTCAGTGGGTTTAAAGGCAACTAGCAATAGGTGAATCAAGATCACCAGTATTTGGGATTGGACATATGGACCAGAAATAAGCAAACTGGGAATAGTGAAATGAGAAATTTGTACCGTAACATTTTCCTATGCAATATCATGGAGACTCTGCTTATTGACGTGACTGTTGCGCATGGCACAGCATCTATGAAGGGCCATGTGTTAGCACCAGTGTTGTCTGAAGTACTTTGACTGCATCATAAGCAACATAAATTGAGCCATTTGATTAATTAGTTAAGGCTGATTATTAAATTCAGAGTGTATTCATGCTTGAAAAGTTTGCTTTTGACCTAAGTAGGGCAATGAAGATCATATGTGTACTTGCTTGCCAGCTGAGACGTGTAGCTGTTTTCATATCATGGTGTCACAAAAATCCCCTTAAATAAGATCACTAATAAAATTGATGGCACTTGCGTATAATTTGGAGGAAGGCAACATTTATGGCAATAGCTTGTCATGCAGTCCAACCAGCTGTCATTTTATGATGATTAGCATAGTAGGTTCAGAGGTTGTAGATTTGAATCCCATCAGAGAAAGCTGTTTGTGGGATTCTTTGGTCATTGCCAGTGCATAATCTGAGTTTGGTTTTTTGTTTTTTTTTAATTTGCTGTGGGCTCAAATGGCAACACTAGAAGCACAGTTATGTGTCATCCACTTACTGTAATAAATGCCTCTCAACCAGTTTTCCTCAGATTTCCAGACAAAGACTGCAAGTGCCTGTGTATGTGTCTGGTCTTATTTAGGCTTGGATGTTATGAAAGGAAATACCAGATATATAACTGTTTGGAGTTTTTTTTTTGTCTGAAACTTGAATGAAATTCTTTAGTGTCATTGTGTTCATATTCATTGATCATTATTGTCAAAACAAAGCAAAACAAAAAATTGTAGCTTCTGTGGCCTTCATTCATGACCAGATCTCATCGTGACCTTAGTTGTTATTTCCTGTTCACATTCATGACTATGGTAAGTTTGAGTCCGATTCTTTTTGTTGACGACTGACTTGGAATTTGTTTCATTATGAAAAAGTGGAAAGAGCACACAAAACAAAGTGTGAAGTAACGCACTTTAATGTTTCATTAGTAATAGCTAGATGATGATAGAGTACACACAGTAAATTGCAGTGAAGAGTATGTTTCCAGTTTATTTTTTTTTCTTCAGGGAGTTGAGTATTAAAAAAAAAAAGCTACTTACCAGCTTCAGGCCATTACTTGTAGGCAGCATAGGCTAATCAGCATTGTGAAGAAAAACTGCTAACTTGTCAGTGTTTGAACGCTAAGTTGTGTAATGTCATCCCTCAGTCATAGCACAAACTTGACCAAGCACAGGTGCATACAATGATACATAATACATTTGTGTACACACACACACACACACACACACACACACACACACACACACACAGTCACATAACTGATAACATGTGTGCGCACACTCATACACACACGACATACACACACAAACACACACACACACACACACACACACACACACACACACACACACACACACACACACACACACACACACACAAGCAAAAGTCAATGATAAGAGACTTGGAGATTCCTTCGGATTTCGAGCAGAATCTCGGAAAACATTCAAAATCAAGGATATACAACAAACATTTGAATCAGCATATCAAAAACACGACGCGCTACTGATTCACTGCGGAGTAAATGATTTAAAGTCAACATTTCCCACGGACTGCAGCAAAGATCTGGTGCAGTGTATCAGAGGCATCAAGAAAGAAAATCCTGGTCTCAAAATAATCGTCAGCAAAATAGCACCAGTCACAGATACTCAACTGACCATCAAGAGAGATCTGTTCAACGCCCTCCTGACATCAGAGCTGAGTGAAGACAAGGACATCAGCCTGATCAGCCATAAAACCTGCGCACGAGCTCCTGGCATCTCCGTGACGGCCTCCACCCCACCAACAGTGGTGCCAGCGTCCTGGCCAGGAACATCGGGCGTCACGTGAGAGACCTGCTGTGGAGCCGACCCAGGAAGACCGGACGATCACGGTACCAGCCATCCTGGTACTACCAGCCCTACCCGGATCCTCTGCTCTACAGCCTGGGCCCCTGGAGCAACAGGTTCAGCGTGCTGGGCGACTGGTGAAAGTGGAACTTTGCAAAACACCAGCACCACTTGTGACTATAACGCAACTCTCGTTAATATTTGAACTGTAGTATAAAAATCATCATTCATTTTCCATTGGCACAGTCATTCATTGATATATTATTGTATTTTTACTATCTCAAAATTGTTTGCACTAGCTTACAAATAAGTTCTGTTGATACGTGAAAATTTCTAATGTTAAAATGCGGTTCCTTTAAGGTATTCCAGTGGAACTGTGTCGATCTATTATAACCTCCCTTGACCAATTAGCACAAAAGCTTGCAGAAGAAAACTACAATGTATTGGCCTTACAATCCCTAAACACACATAGAAACAAATTACCTAAACTTGCTGGCTATTATTTCCCCCCAATTGTTCAACAGGGGAACACACATGAAAAAATCAACGTAGCCATTTACACATTAAGGAAGGAGTAAACTACACCCCCTGCGCAAGTCCCGTTCCACCAGACACACCTGATTCCTATTCATGCGCAGTAAGGGTTCAGGTAAATGTAACATCGTATTAACTGTCGTGTCAGTCTATCTACCACGGGGTCCTAATGAGTTTAATTCTGAATGGTTACGATCATTGCATACAAGACCAGATAAAAACAATAGATATCTTATAGCTGGAGATTTTAATGCTCATTCCCCGTTTTGGGAAAAGAATTGTCAGTCGATTACTAGCAACCGTTTTGTAGAAAATCTAGTCGACTCGTCCTTATATCTTTTGAATGACGGGAAAGTAACACGAATTCCTGACAACCCGAAGCACAAGCCAAGTGCAATAGATCTAACTTTAGTATCTCCAGATCTAGCGCCACTTTGTGATTGGCAAACCCTGGATGACACACTCAATAGTGATCATATTGCTATCATTACTACCTTTGAAACTTCAAGACCTGAACCAACAGATTTAACAATGGAAACAGTCCCAAAATATAATTATAAATTAGCTGACTGGGGTAAATTCACAGAGTTACTAAAAACATTCTACGTCGACACAAAAGAAACTTGATTGAATAAAAGTCTCTGTGTTAGATGGGACAAAGACTACCCCATCATTTTTGCTGTTCAGAACAAAAGAACTGATACTCAATCTGTTGATGACCTATACTGTTTCAGAATGCTATTCTATCAATCAATACCTATGATAAAACCTGTCAAATCAAGTTAAAAAAAAAAAAAAGCAGCAGGCAATGCCTGATGGAATGAGACATGTGAAAAGGGGAAAAAGGGGGAAAAACATCAAACTGAGAGAATATTTACGAAGCAAAGGAG
>JADBJO010000001.1:2579831-2642331 GCA_016801955.1 Conus betulinus | reverse complement strand
GTTATAAGTTTATGTGAATTTACAAACGTACTCAAAAAATGTGATTTTTTTTTTTCAGACCATCTTGGAATATGCTTGTTTATGTTTTTTTTATTATTATTAGAGAATGTAAACACAAAAAAAAAAGTAAAACAAACAAACAAAAAAAAAACATAAACCCATTTTTGCAGATTTGAATCTTGATGGTGTATCTGTTGGCAAGTGTAACTAAAAAAAATGTACAAATCCTTAAGAAAATTTGAATTCTGTAGGCATTCTGAAATTGTGCTTTGGATTTTTCAACATCACCAAATTACATTCCATTAATTGCATTGAAAATGAATATTGTTGAATGAAAATCTGCAGTATTGTAACTTCTATTCATTGATAAAATGTGAGCAGTGTAGCAATTACTGTGTTCATAAGTAGTTCACAAGAAATTAATGCTTCATTTCCTCACTTGTCTATGGACAAATTGTCATGTGTGTTCATAGAAAGCAAACACTAGAGAGGGACGTTAAAAAGGCATATGCGAATTTATGTCTATGTGTTCATTTTTTTGAGTTTGTACTTTTATGAAGGAGATGTTCATAACATGTGATAACAAGAAAATTAATTTTCTAATAGTATAACAGAATTCTTGTTTTAAGATGAACAGATTGCTGTAAATGTATTTAACTTCTTAAGATTGTGTTTTTATCGTTAGTCTATTCTGCTGTTAGTCAAAGTTGAATGTCGTATACATGAGATTCACATTAAAAGTTACTTCACCTCAACAATACTTCTGTCACCAAGAGATGGATTACGTTTACTATGTTGGATTGAATTGAAAGTATTTAAAAAGAAATTTGTCACAGATTGTTGCAGGTTTTAAAAACACATCATTACATCTCTCTCTCTCTCTCTCTCTCTCTCTCTCTCTCTCTCTCTCTCTCTCACACACACACACACACACACACACACACACACACACACGCACACACACACACACACTCACATACTCTGTCTCTCTCTCTCTCTCTCTCTCTCTCTCTCTTGCTCATTTGATCACAGGTTATTTGAGACAGCATGGGTTTTTCTCACTACCTCACAAGGCAAGTAAACTTCATGCATTTCCACACACACACACACACACATTTTTAGGCTTAACACCTACATTTTTAAACAGATCAGACGTATATGAACCTATCGTTGTTAGAGAATGTATTTGATGTGCTCTTTTAGGGAAATGAATCTCTGATTTTAACTCAACTTCCATAGCAACTGTGTTTTGAGTAGAATTACTTCGTAAAATATATTTTGCTGATGAGAGTTTCATCTTTCTTGTAGCGGTAATATACAAATCTCTGCATAGGTTTTTGTAGATGACGCATGCACTGGAACACCGAGTGCTAGCTTATAAGCTTTGCTATCAACACTTTGTAACTTTTTGATTAAATATTTAGGTGCTGAGAAGAATACTTCCTGCCCATATGTTAGTTTTGAAGGTACCAATGCTGTTGCTAAGTGAATCAGCGTTTGAGTATCCTTTCCCCATGGTTGCTGACTTATTACCTTAAGGATATTCTAACTTTTTCTGGCCTTTGTCAATACAGATTCCAAATGGTAACTCCATAACAATTTTGAAGTAAAATAAACACCCTAAAAATTTTACATTCTGTTTATTTTCAATAACAGATCCATCTATTTTAAAAGAAGACAGAGGATTGACGTCATAACCTGCATTAAAAAGCATCATATGAGATTTTTTCTGGAGATAGAGTTAATCCGTTTTCAGCCATATAGTTACTTATATTGTCAAGTTCGCTCTGATATAGTCTTTTAATATAATTTACTGATCTAATCGGAGTGTGTTTTTTCAGAGTGACTTTCATCCACATACAGATGTCATCAGCATACTGCACAAGTTCAACATTTTTAGACAACGATTTTGGAAGATCATGAATCAGAATATAAACAGAATAGGAGCAATTACAGATCCCTGTTGGATTCCCATTTGAAGAGATCATTTATTAGAATAAGTAGTACCTATCTTTGTTTGGATCGATTGATCGCTAAGAAAAACTTTGCAGTAATTGTATATGGAACCTGAGAGACATTGAACAGGGACTGTATAAGAGTCCCATTGGTAACTTGATCTGATGATTCCTTGTTTTGAAAATGTTGTGTTAAGTTGTATTACAGTTTCTTTTTTGTTTTTTTTTTGTTTTTTTTTTTTTCCATTTAGTATTGCCGACACCCCTCCCCTCCCCCTCCCCCCCCCCCCCCTCCCGACCCCTCTCCTATCCACCCTGATCCTGACCTTCCCTCCCCTCCCTTCAATGTCATTGGAATTTACTAATTTAAACACACCTGCATATACAGTATTACTTAAGTATTTTCTCTCTCACGCGGATACACACTCACACATGTACACACACACTCACGCGTGGGCGCGCGCACACACACACACACACACACACACACACACACACACACACACACACACACACACACACACACACACACACACACACACACACGTACACGTACATGCACACACACACACACACACACACACACACACACTTGGCTTTTTTTGTGTGTGTCTAATATCACTTGAAGTGAAGACATTAAATTAAAGAACGAACACACACACACACACACACACACACACACACACACACACACACCTTGCTCATTTGATCACAGGTTATTTGAGACAGCATGTGATTTTCTCACCACCTTACCAGGCAAGTAAACTTCGTGCATTTCCATTCAGTCTGAGTGCCAGTTTATGAATTTAACTTTTCAGCTGCCATCATTTACAGTACGGAATTAAGCTAGTGCACTTATTTCAACTGTGGACACCATTTTGTGCTTTGTGCCACATTTCAGTGTCAACCAGGCCAAGGCATACACTGATACAGGCACCTGCAGTGTTGGTCTGAAAATTTAAGCAGCATTCTTAAGTACATTCATTGAGGACAACTCAGCTGTGTGGTTTCAGACTAATTTTGGACTAGGCAGTAGGCTGAAATCAGACTTTCTTAGAAAGAGGCCTGTGATAAGATTAAAACTTGTGATTTCCCAGTGCACAGCCTGTGGTGTGAATTAGGTACTGCATCATGGAGCTGGTGCGTAAATTTATTCTATACACTTACAGTGGCATCCTACTCATGGATTTGTTCATGCAGACATACAGTCTTGCAACAAGTTTTATTATATCGTTGTAACTTATGTTTTCATGCAAACTAACCATGCAGACAACCTTTGTTATTTAGATTTCAAAACTATTCATGTACTGCACATTAATTTGTGTACTATGTGCTGTATATTATGTCCAAGGTATTATGTATATAATGTATACAAGATATGTAGTATATGATGTACAGGAATGATTTTCATTATTTTGCTGCCATTTTCAAATTATTATGATTTGTGGCTGGGAAAAAGCTAACAAACAAACAAAAAATAGAAGGTATTCATATCCACACGCAGTCTTATAGTTTCATTTAGAAGGAAAGAAGTACCATAAGCAGTATACTGCTATTTAGCACATTATATATGGCTATTGATGTGTGTAGAATTACAAAGAAAACAATAATCTTATCTGTGCATGTTTTTTTTTTAAACAATATAACAGTCCATTTCTAAATGGCTAAATCTTAAGAAGAGTAGGATTTTTTCTGTCATGAACTTGGGCAAATATCAAGTGATTAATGAGCAAGGCAGTTTGATGATCTTTGTAAAAAGAAAAAGATGAACATCATGCTTTTTTTTTCAGTTCCAAGGGTGAAGAATGACTCCAGGGCCTACCTGCATACTCCTTGTTTACTGCTTTTTGGGCCAGCGGATTTGAGCCAGCACTACAGGAAAGCTTGAAATACTACACAACTTACAATTTTGAGAATACAACCCTATGCAGCGGACGACAATCACAGCATGGTGCATCATCTGAGTCATATTGTGCTAGGTCCTAAATTGATGTGTGCTGTCACATTCCAAACTGGCCTTTTCCTTGTTAATTTCTCAGTCAGTGCCGAGTAAAATAACAACCTGACATCCTGGCTGCCCCACATCACTCCGCCCGCACTGACTCTGACCCAGAGCATGTGGACGCACAACCGACAGCAGTGTCACACCAGTACTATTCTATGGCCCCTCCATACTCCCGGGCTCCCCTGCCTGCTGAACCGGGGGACCAGATGCTGGCTGCCAACTTGCTGCCAGCAATGTACCCACAGCTGTCCCCACATCCCACGTCCCACCCAGGGATCCCTGTGGCGGGGCATGGTGCAGTGACAAACTTGGCGATGGCAGGGTACCAGCATCACCACAGCACAGATCCCAGTGTGATGAACCGTCTGGCCATGGGTGGTGATGGACTACCGGATATCGTCCATTCTCACAGTGTGGGTCATGCTTTACCTCCTCGACCCACCCACCATCGCTCAGGCAACACAGCTGCTGGTGCTGTCAGTCGACATCAGCGCCAGCGTCAACAGCAGAGCAGTAGCGGTGGCCATGGGAGAAGGCGGAGCGGGGGCAGGGACAGCTCTGGGCATTCCGGGCAACAGCGGCGACGGAGCCGTACCCAGTCCTCTTCCTCAACACATGGGGAGAGTGGAGATGCAAGGAGCCATGTGTGAAGTGCTTGGTGGCAGTGACATCGTTACGTTGGGTACTGGTGGTGCTGTCCTTCCTGGGAGTGCTGTTTATCGTGGCAGGTATCATCATGGCAGCTCTGCACGCAGTGGGCAAGGACTTCCTCATTTACGCCTTGGTCTTTATAGGTCAGTATGTGCCAAGGTAATTTAAAGGTAAGGTTTTTTAACAATGCTTCTCTCGAAAGAACCAAGGGAGAGAAAGAGGGAGGGGGGGGGGGGTGAGGGGAGTGAGAGAGACCGAAACAAAGAGAAAGGGAGAACAGAACATCAAAAGAACTTCCTCCACTGTTGCCAGCACAGTACTAGTTACAGTCTCTAATGTACTAACTCGCTGCCTTCATTCAACCCTCCGCATAATAGAATACCCTCACAGAATACCGTTCCAACTCCATCCCAGTATCTTATCTGATGAAACCTCAGTTCTATATATAAGAAACTGAATGATAGTTTATTTGTAGTGAAGGCCTGAACTGTGAGATCTTTGCTGACATCATCAGGAGTTTGAAAAGAGAGAAAGCATGGGACTTAGGTTGACGTCAGCTGTTTTGCTTTGTTGTCAGAACGAAAATGTGAAGAAAAGGAGGGAGTGATGGGTGGGTTTGTTATGTTTGTGACTGAATGGATGATGTTTAAACTGGTTTGTGTGATAGAATGAACAGTTGAGTCTGTTTTACTTTTTTTTTTTTTTTTTTAGCGCTCTTTGTGTTGCTTTGTAATGCAAGGTTTTTTTTTTTTTTTTTTTTTTTTTTTGTGATTGAGTAATTTTTCCCCTTTTTTGAACTTAGCCTGAAAGATGTCTGGATTGACAAGAATAAGTTGAAGTGTTGCACCGTTGTGAGGCCTGTTTTTCCCTTTTGGACAGGTCTTAGCTTGTCTTTGTGTATATACAAATTTACTGTAACTGAGGCCATGCTTGCATTATGCATACTGTGTGTCACTGTCATTGGCATGCATAAGCCCAAATACAAATAAACGGGCAAAACCAGGTGCAAAATAATGTTTGCTTATAATACACACACACACCCACACACACACACACACACACACACACACACACACACACCTCTTAGATTACAGCTTTTTTTTAGTTGGTTTGTTTAAACATTGCTGTTTTCCTACTGTAAGCCATCTAAGGAGTTTTGCTTGTGTGTGTGTGTGTGTGTGTGTGTGTGTGTGTGTGTGGAGACTTCAGAAGAAAGTTAAGTAGACATATTTGCTGAAATTTATTTTGTCTTTTTCTTTGTGTTGTGAAGCAAATAAACATTATGTATCACCATGTTTTGTTGGTTTTGTTTAAGCATGTTTTCAGTAACACTGTAGTCTTGTTTACCTTTTCATTAGCATGTACAGTTGTTCACACAGTGTTACATTCTGGCTTCAGACAGAGAATTTTTAGCAGGTGATTTTTTCCCCCTGGGGAATGATATTGATTTAATAGTGTGTGTATTATATAGGCCTAATACAGTTTACTCAAGAATGTAGAATGTGAAGGGATATTTTTTTTCCAGTTTGAGGGTGTTTTTTTTTTTTTTTTCAGTTGCATGCAGTGTGTGTTGGTGTTCACAGGTTTATTTTCTTTGTGCCTGTAATCAGAAGCTGAATTAACTTTGATGAGGCTTTGGGATTGTATACTTTACATAGATTGTTTGAAAGAAAACAAATTACGCTATATTTTCGAAACATTACTGTGTGTCAGTCAGATCATAAAAGGAAAGTATGACCACTGACTTTCTTGCAGTACTTGTGCTTAAAAAGTATCAGTGTACAACTATAAGACAAGAATCTGTGAGGATGATGTTCATGGATTGAATCTGTTTTTTATTGGTTGAGGAAAAAAAATATCTCAGGTTCATTATCTCTGAAGTCAGTGCATGCACTGCAGTGTGAACTTCATGGCTTCAGCCTATCAACAGCTGAATCTTATTTGAACAGGGTAAAATAGAAATGAATGCACAAAGCAAGATGTATAGTATTACAGACTTGACATACAATTCAGAGTAGCAGTTTTTGAGGTAAAAGTTACATCATCAGGTAGTGCAGTGAAGTGGAACTTTTAGGCCTTTAACATTGGATGAAAGTACTTTAGAATCTGATAAACATAAAAACAGAACAACATGTCGAACAATGATCACCATTGTAGCCATAGATTTAATTAAAGTTGTGTATTGCCTGAAGTGCCCATTGAAAAAAAAAACTTTTCGACTGACTCATGACCTTATGATCCATATACATTTCAAATTGACTCTGTATGGCAAGCTTGGACTGGGGGAGCGTTGGACATCATAGACAGAGTTTTAATCATATTTAATATTTCAAAGGTTTTTCCATGTGTTCCCAAAAAATTATGATGGGTGACACATCTGATATATAATCGAATTCAAAGGGGCTGGTGGTAACATTTCATGACCTAGAAGAAGAAAGGGGAAATCTTATGAAAGTGTTTCAAGATCGTGTCAGTGACTGTCAAGCATGAATGACTTCTAGAAGCTAAAATCTGGAAATAGATTTGTAAGCATGCTCCCTTCCAAATAGGCCGCTTATTGAGTTTGCAAACATTACACATGCTCTCTGTGTGTGTGTTTGTTTGTGTGTGTGTGTGTTTTGTGTGTGTGTGTGTGTGTAGATCTACTATATGCGTGTGTGTGTGTGTGTGTGTGTGTGTGTGTGTGTGTGTGTGAATGTGATTGAAAGAGAGAGATAGCAAAGAGATTGAGAGCAAGATGGTTTGTTTGTTAGGCCATAGCCTGATGCAAATAGAGTTCATATATCATGCTGCTGCTAAGTAATTGTTATAGTTTGTCAAGAGTATCTTTTCCTTGTTAGAAATGCTTTGTATGCATATTTACAGAACCTTTACATGCCTGTTCAGTTCTGTTAAAGAGGATCAAAGACATCGTTGAGTTATTAAACGTTGGATAATCAGGGGTTCTGGTACTGTTTAGTTTTATTGTGCTAAATGATATCTACAACATTGAAACTTTTGCTTTATAACAGATTTTTGCCAGTCACTGGCGTGAAGCTTTTTGCTGTAGGCCTGCTGTGTGCACAACAACCAAGTACTGTGGTGCTTGCCAAGTGGCTAGACTAACAACATGAACACTGGCAAGTACTCTGATTGTAAAGATTGTGCAGAATATCTACATTTTAATGAGGAGGGATCTAACATATTTTACCTTTTCTTTGCGTACAATGTGGCAGGCTTACTCACGACATATGAAAGGAACCTTACTATTCACTGGAATACAGGATAGGCCCTCTTTACATCAGATCTTTATTTTCATCAAATCTTCATTTCTGTTGGCTGCCTGTCTGAATGTAGCTATCATTGACTCCTAGTTCCCAACATCTGCACATCATCATATTATAGCACATGGCATGTTACCATCCTGTTCCCCTACCCATTTTGTTCTTTGTCTCCCTTTCTCTCCTCCTTTATGAGTAGACAAGATTATCTATTATTAAAGCTATACAGCCTCCGTGATTTTTGGTGGCAAGTTTCTCTTTTGTCTACCAAATCTGGAGAATTTTCTGTTTTCACAATCTCTTGGAACTGAGAAATGTTTTGTACGAACAGTTCAGTGTATTTTGGGCAACCAGTGCAAATTTTGGTTTGTTTCAGGAATGTTGGTACAAAATAGACAAAAAACATTCATATTCAGGAATACCGATTATAAATCTTGTGAATGATATCTTAATAAGTATTAATGCAATAACCACATGAAAATAGGGACGCATTGACAGTAACTGCCCATGCAGTGATTTATAATTGTTAACCATGTGTGGTTTGAGTGCAGAATGACAGCCTACTCTACAAGTACAGCTTCTATTAAACGCTGTTTTGGTTGTGAAGTAAATAAGTATTCACTGCGCTTCCTGCATAAATCCAAAACCAAAACATCATAAAACATTTTCTAACTCTAAATCTAGTACAGGCCCATCATTCAGAGTATTTCTGTTGCTGTAGAAACGGAAGGATAGCTAAGTCATAATGATAATCATCCATAATAACAATGTGTAATGAACATTTTACACATTCTGAGGAGATCATGACTTTAAAAAGATACCTGCCCACTTCTTTTGTGTTCTCTAAGTAACAGTGTAGATTCTATAGAGAAATAGAGATAACTCTTAACAGTCTGTGTATGTGTGTGTGTGTGTGTGTGTGTGTGTGTGAGATTGAGAGAGAGAGAGAGAGAGAGAGAGAGAGAGAGACTCAGAGAGAGAGAGAGAGAATGTACTGCTATCTATAGACTGCATGAAGTGTTAACAAAGTAAGCCTTGAGGTTAACTTCTTTCAAAGTGAGAATAAGGAAAAACTTACCTGACTCAGAGGGAAAATGAAAGATGAACACACTAGATTCCTTCCCAAGTTGTTGCACAGTTGTTTCATTAGTGTAGTTGCCCCAGATCCCTCAGAGGCCAGCCTTTAGGCCAGAACCAGTTCTTACTTCAAGGAAGACTCATGAGATAAGATGGAGTTTATAGTCAGTAAGAACAGTGGTATTATAGACTTTGCAATGTAAAGATTATTTATGATTTTTTATTCTCTGTTTAACCCAAGTCACCAAGTCGGTGTTCTGTTCTCAAACTTAAAATGATATGGACATATGATTCAAGATTCATAAATTGTGATTTTTCAGTTTTAAAGAAGAAGCAGGGGAGGGGGGGGGGGGGGGGAGGGGGGAAATTAGCACATTGAGGGCAGGGGGATGGGGAAGGAGAAAAGAAAAAAAAAAAAATTAGCACACTGGGAGGGAGGGAATTAGCACATTCACTTAATATTATGAACAGGAAGTTTGAGCATGTTCTATTTAGTTGTTCCAGACTTCTCATGGCTTTTTTGTTTGCTTACTTGGGGACAGAAAGAAAGTATCTTTTTCATTTACTTTTCTTTTTAGTTTAATTTGTGTATGCAAAACTAAATAGTTCAACTGCAGAGACAGAAGAAGGATTAACTATCAGTGAAGCCTAGAGATATTCATGAAATATGTGTATCCTCAACCTTGTCAAGTACTAAAATCAGATGTTGAATGCACACGTGTATACTGCTGAGGCAGTGGATTGGTCAGAGAACAGAGAGGGGTGGTGAAATTGAAATTTCCAACTAGATCAGGGTTTGGAAACATTGGAAAAGGGATCAGATGATATAGCGGGGTGTACATCATACTGTTGTACTATGTTTGAACATGGTCAATTCCTAAGACAGATAAGAAAAAAAGGTGCTGACCCTTATATCATTCGCACCCTACCCTCAGCAAATAAAGCAAACTGGAATTGTTGGGGGAGGGGTGGGTGTGGGTGGGAGACGTACGTATCTATGGATAAATTTCCCTGCTGACTCCTACAATTAGTCATATGAAATGAACATGTTTGTGCCAAAGTCACAAGAAAAAAGAGTTGGAGTCTATTTCACAGACAGTGCTATAATTTCACATAATCAAAAAAGAAGTGAGTAAGAACTTAGGCAAATAAAAAAAAAAAAACTTGCATGAATGATGGAGGGGACTTTAAAATCGACAATGAAAAAGAATGTTTATCTAAATCATATGTGTACAGTCGCAGAGTTTAGAAACGCCCATGCTAAAATTTGGTGATTCAACTTTTTTTTTTTTTTTATGGTTTAGTGATTCTATCATAGAGAAAAATAACTTTTTGCAATAATTGTATTTTTCTATAATTGTGCTTAAATAGATGAGGAATGGAAAGTAGTCAAATAATCCTTTGTCATTCAGGAAATCATTTGCATATTATTTCTCTTGATCCCAGTTCCGTCTTTGTATCAGTGGCAGTAATTAGCACCTGTTACTAGAAAACTGTAAACACCAGCAACAACAGCAACAACAACAACAATAACAACAACAACAACAAAGACTAAGAGGCATTGATCATTATAATTCAGAGAACAAATCTTAGGATTGCTTCGAAAGCAGCATCACAGAGACTTATGTTACTTACGAAGCAGACTGTTTCCAGGGATTCTCAGCAGTAGAAACAAACACAGCGGCTGGTCCCTCTGGTTTTTCTTGTAAAGGAATCCTAACTGAGTGCTATCTTCTTTAGGCAAGGTGTGTTCTTTGTGTCAAATGTATCAGCAGCATGTAGTATTGTACTTGGTTAGCTTGGAAATTACAAATCTGCTCCCCTTATTTTTGCTGTTAGATATATTATTTTGTAGATTTTATTTTGGAATGCTGAAGAGGAAGAGAACAAGACAGTTGTTGTAGTTCAGTCCAGGAATGTGTGAAGGGCGGAAACATGACGTTTTTTTTTTTTTTTTTTTTTTCTCATGCACTCTTAACTTGAGGCACATTTTTCTGTTCATACTCTGAGGAATGAATTAACTGTCTTACATTTCTCTCTCTGTTAGGCCTCAGTGATATGTGTGCAACCATTATCCAAGTATGTCTGCTGACTAGTTACTGCAGTACTGATACTTTTATTAACCATTTCTTTACGTGGGGAAGGAATGGGGGGGGGGGGGGGGGGGGTAAGAAGAAAATGGGGATGACAGGTAGATTTTCTGACTGACTTGCCTCATGGAAAGTTAAAAATTACTTAGGAATTTCTAGCCCTAGTTTGTGAGAGACCGTGTTTGGCACTGTGTCAGTGTTTGAGGAGAATTGATGTATACATTTTGTCTAGGATACATTGTTTTTCTCACATCAGACATAGAGACAGTAAATAAATTATCAACATCCTGTGTATGTGGTGGAGCGGGACATTAGGCTTGTCCAGTAAGTTTCACTTGGCATGTGGGGGGTTCAGTACATTCCTGATTTGATAGTGAATGACTAACAATTGTTGTAGAACAATGATATCTAGAGGTCTTGTCTGCAGCAGAGGCTATGGATCACTAACATGAATAAGAAGTGTATATGTTTGTGACCCTGCTGTAGTCGTATATGAGTCTTATGGCAAGCCTTAAGATTTTTCATTCACACTCGCACATACAGAGGTGCATAGACATACACATACATGTATACTTGCACTCCATCACAGTTGCGATACCGTCACCATTGCCAAAAAAAGTTCAAGCATTTGAAGTTCGGTGTTGTTGTTCTGTGGATCCTTTTAAACAGGTTATGCATTTCTGTCTTCAGTAGTTCACCCTCCCATATAACGGTTTCATTTTATGGGGAAAAAAAAGTTTGTAAGTATGCTAGATCTCCTTTAGTGTTTTACCCTCGTTTTTAAATCATGTTTTAATTAGAAGGAAAAAATGCCTTAGGTGGTGTCACACACAGGACACATACTCCTAGGCAGTGCTGCCATGGAAATAGTTTGTAAATGAAATGGAGATATTGTATATTTTACTACCTTTTTCAAAATGTCTATTTTAAGATACTTTGTGAGGAACAACTTTTTAATTGATTTATCAAATGGAAGTATATACTTATGCATAACACAGCAGTATCTATGCTGGTAGATAAGAACCTTTCATTGCAAGCATCAGACACTGTAAGCTTCTCTGAGAACTTTCTAAGGTACAGTGGAGAGTAGATACCCTAGAGGTATGTGAAAGAAGCCTTGGGGGGTAATTTGAAGAATTGGACTTGCTACGTCACCGCAACGTTGTTGTGCACAACAAGGACTGGGTGCTGTGAGCATCTGGCTGCTGTGAGCATCTTTGATCGCCCAAGTGTCTGTCACAGCACCTGAATATCCAGAGGAATAAGGTGGTGGCATACAACAGACCTTCACGCAGAGCTGCACTGAAATAATGCATATGTGTACACACTCTCACGCACATACATGTGCTCAGTGAACAAAGAGAATTGTGTTAATATTCTTCCTCAAATGTCTAGCTGTCAATACTTGACCATTACTGACATGAAAGGTTATTGTTAAGCAACATATTTTCTTTATGTACAGGACTTGGCGTGTTGCTGTTTGCTGTTGTATTTGTGACGTGGAAGACCACGCCTCAAGGATCAGAGCCCATCCATGCTTTATTCAACATTAGTAATAATTCCCAGAGCAGTCGCCGTGAGCGCCGCCCTCGTAGGACTCGGCGTAACCGGGATGGTCAGTGGCATGGAGGTGAGAAGAAACATGGATATTCTCGTTTGAAGATGAATATGATTAGGTTGCTTTGCTTCATTGTCAAGGCCTTTGAATTAATTTTTGTAGAAGTAGCATGAAAATGGTGTTTATCATAAGGCAACAGTCATTAATACAAGCTTGAGTGCACAGTCATTTACATGTGATTAAGATTATTCATTCATTATCAATGATAGTTTTGGTTTGAAAAAAAAAAAAAATGTTGTCTAACTAAAGCATAATGAAAGGGCATAATGTGTTTCCAGTTCATGTGGATTTCTGTGCCATGTCTTACAAATGAAGTGTGTGCAAAAAAGAACTTATTCTTTTTGTTTGTGCAGATTTAAGTATTACAACTTACAAATAAAGAACGAACTGGAGAGCTTAAAAATACTATTATATTGTATTATACTGTTGTTGCAGATTACAGTTCTGTGTCTTACAAAAAGAAGGCATGCATTAGCAGGAGTTCTTTTGTGCAGATTTCACTGCTTTGTTGTACAAATATAGCTTATTAGAAAGAGCTTCAAATGTATTCTTCTTTCCAAGAGATTTTAGTGTCATGCTGCACAAGAAAGCACATGCACAAAAGAGCATAATGTATCTTCTCCTTTTTTTTTGTGTACAGATTTTACAATAAAGCATGTACTTGAAAGAGCAAGTATTCTTAAGTCTGTTTAGTTTTCAGTGCTATATGTCTGTTTTGGGACAGCAGTGAAGATCAAGAGCAGTATTTCTGCCCTCTGTTCAGATTTTGGTATTCCAGTGTTTTATTATATGAATCTTTGGCTGTGACATAGTCATCATTGGATGGACAGGATATGTGTCAGTCAGTATGTTCTCTGGATCCATGATGTTCTCTGTGCCTTCCGTCTTAGAAAGAAAATCCTGCAGAGTTATAACCAAAAGAGGCAGGATAATTTTAATTCAGTTTTCTTCTCTGGTAGGGCCAATTCTTATTTTGTCCCAGTTTAAGATTTTTGAGCCAGAATCATTGTGTAAGTTATGACCAGGTACAGTAATCTTACTGGAATGTTTCGTTGTTGTTGTTTTTTTCCCTTAGATCTGAAAAAATTCTGATGAATTAGTACTCAGTGATGCAAAGAAAGAAAGGCAACTGTTTCCTCTCCATTTGGGTTATTCTCAGAAATGGATTAGAAGTGATCAGTCGCATATGAACAAGAATACAAATATTTCAAATCCAGAATACTTCATGTTTTATTTAAAATAACAAAGAAATCAAACAATTAAAAAAAATATTTTGTTTGATGTCTTACACACAGGGGTTTGAGTGTGTAAGATCCACATAATTACATAACCCAGAAACTAAAATAGCATCCTATGTCTATTCACGAATGCACATATTAGAATTTAATTGTTATTTATTTATTCATTATAACAGACATTTTGGGTGAACCTTCTGTTTTCCTGGAGTTTGGAAAAAAAAGTGTGCGAGGGAAGAGAGTATTCCAGAATATGTGTGTGCTTGTTTATAGTTGGATCCCAATGTGAAATACATGGTCACTTTATACATGTACTAATATGGTTCTACTTTGATCTGTGACATAATGTTTTTTGACAGACCCAGAAATAATGAATAGGGCTTGTTAATCGTTCAGTTAACTGAAGTTGCAACTTGTGGTGTTGTACTTAAGCAGCAGCACCCTGATCATGTGTCATTTTTTCAGTAATAATTGACACCGTTTAGGCTGTTTCATCATGTATGGTTGGTTGAGCAACAAAAAGGTTGGTTGTGCACCTGTTTTGTACTTTTGAAAACCAGTTTCTGTTTACGTGTACACCTGAACTGAGGCATAAGCTGTTGCATTTGACAGCTGGAAGTTTTCTTGGTTGTCATGGCATCATTTTTCTGCCTTTTCGTTTTCTTCTTCTTTAATTTTGTTTGTGGAGTATTCTCATCAGTTTGCTGAGAGCTCTCATCACCTCATTTTTAATTTGTATCTTATTTTGCTTTTGAATAGTGCTTACTTGCCATTCAGTTTTATGGATTTGTCTTAGTAAAGTTGGTTTTCTTTTTCTTTTTCTTACATGTATGTTGGCTTTTTCTTTATTTGCGAATATTGCTGTTGCTTTCTTTTCCATTGTTTGCAAGTTCTGATTTTAATCCAGGCACTGTTTCTTTCTTCAGGTGTGTTGTATCCAGAATTCCAGTACAGACGACCTCCTCCATCCTACGCTGCCTCGATGCAGGCCTATCATGCCCAGATGATGGATGCTCAGTCCAACAACAACACCATCACCCCAGTCAACAACAACAACAGCCAGGAGAACTACAGTCTTCCAGGCTCTCCGCCCCCGTCTTACCGTTCCAGAGCTTCACCATTCACTCTGGTGTACATATCACCTTTCCCCCGGGCCATGACTCGGCTCCCAACTCTCGCCCACCAACGTATCGTTCCAGATCAAACAGTCATCCGCGGCCCGTTTGTCTATGGACGATTCTGAGCCCTGGCCTTCAAACGCTCAGGGACGTGTCATTTGCAGGCCCAATTTTGACAGCCGATGATGTGCAGCAGATCATTGGCACAACGCGCAGACGACAGCAGGTAGCTGGAGCAGGCGTTGGACATGCTCGTTCTGCTTCATTGGATTTGGCACAGGGTTCGGAAGTAGTGCAGCACCAAAGAGGCACCTCACTGGATCTTGGCACAGCAAGTGGGACCCAGGGCGAGAACCGAAGGGACAATCAGATAGAGTTGCAGACCAGGACTGGCAGGGAAATTATGTTGGGAAGAGAAAGGAATTTAAAGACTCCTTCACGGAACACGGTGCAGCAGTCTGATTTCCCTTCGCCAGAGACAAGTTTTTCAGAGCCCCAGCATCAAAGAGAGACACAGAACACTTCTGTAGATAGGGCACAAGTTGTGCGGTCTGCTTCTTCACATGGAACAACCGGTGAGGCTGTTGATGAGGCCAGCATCAGTGTGTCTTTGGACAGCAACATCAGCAGAACCAGTGGGGATGCAGGCAGTGAGCCGGAACAGTATGATACTGCCATGTGATTGTGAGTGCTGCCAGGAGGTGTGTGGGACGTCTTGCCAAATCTCACTGCTGGATCAGTGTCTTTGTACTTAGTGCTTGGGCACACCATAATTTGGGTGCCTTATTTGAAATGTAACTGATGTATACTTCAGAGTGCATTTTTTTTTTTATATCGTATGTCTCACATTTTCTTTCTGGTATATTTTAGGATTTGTGTGAATGGATATATTTTATTTATATTTGTTAATTTTATTGCCATTTTTTCGTTTTACTTCAAGAGGGATGCCAGTTTTTATCCCTTTGTATGTAATAAATGTACATAATCTGTAAATATTGGCCGATTGAATTGTGAACAACTGGAGAGTTTAGTGTATTATAACCAGTAACTTATTTTTACCTGGTTCACTCCAGAATCTATTGACCATTTAAACATGTCTGAAAATACGTTCTGGATGGAATATGCGATCATGAGTACTCTCTGTGCTGTTTTGTGTAAACTTTTAGGGGATATGAATGGAGATGAATTGGATCTACAGAAGCGATAAAACTCTTGTACATTACAGATATGATTGGTTCAAAGTCTGTAATTTTTTAATCTGGGAGAGTGTGATAAAACAGTATGACAGTGTTGAGACATTTGGCAGGGGGAAGTTAATCCTCTTCTGTTTTTTGTTTCATATTGCCATTACTGGATGGGCATGCATTAGGTGGTGCATTTTGATTCTGAAGAACCTACGCACTGCAGACGTTTAGAAGAAGAATGTTATTTGAGCATGCAAGGGAGAACTTTCTTTTTATATATTTCTTAACTTTCTAAAGTTAGATCTTTTATCACTGACCTGAACATGTTTGTGCTTGAATGGATCGACAGTTCCAAGTCACTTGATTTGAATATTGTCAAGCTCATTTTGATAAATCACTCCTCATCTCATTCTTGTCTTCATGACTTGGTAAACAGTTTGGTTTCTTTGATACTTAAACAACAACAGCAGCAGAATACAGAAACGCTTTTATACTTGGGGAGGGGGGGGGGGGGGTGTGGCGGGGGCAGATGTCAGTCTAGGCGGTTGTAACTGTATATGTTTGCGGAATGTGCCCGGTGTTTAAAACGTGTTATGTAAGAAACATTGCTGAAGGAAACACCAGCGTTTGATTTTGTTTACAGATAGTCTCCACATGACATTTACCTATCTTAAATAATTTGATAAATAAAACATTGTTGCAGATTGTTTTGGCTGCAGCACGTTGTTGAAATGGTTGGCTCCCCCCCCCCCCCCCCCCCCCCCCCCCCCCCCCTTTTTTTTTTTTTTTTTTCGGCTGTAAAACAATTTTCATGTTATTGAAACATTTTTTTGTTTTAAACTTAAAAGTAGTCAACATAATATGTATTCATATACCAGTGCTGCTCCTCAAATCTTTTCTTTCGTTTTTTTTTTTTTTTTTTTTTTTTTTTTTTTCTAAACCATATTGGGTAGAATTGCAGTCTGAGTCTACAAAACTACAGCTCGATTGAAAAAAAATGAAAAAAAAAATTGCCTGTTTTTTTTTTTAGAGATAGGATGGGAAATTAAAACACTGAATTGAAACAAAGGCAATTTTATCAGATGTTATGACATAGTGTGATCCACAAGATGTTGACAATTGAAAGGTCACAAAGTTATGCTAAGTTTATTGAAGAAAAGACTCTCAAGTGATGATATACAAATTTTCCGAAGTGGGGCGTTAAGCACAGTTTCCTAGTCATATGCGAAATATGCTCATTGAAAAAAAAAAAAAAAAGAAAAAAAAAAAAGCTATCAAAAACATTTTGCCAGAGGCCCATCATAATGTCATTCCATTTGGCATTTTTACAGCCTGTCATTGAGTTTCAATTTTCATGCTTGCCAAAAACTTTGGCAAATTTTAGCTTTGCTGTTGATCTGTGATCTAAACTCATGCTCTTCAGTTTATTGTATTTTTGTATATGATTCAGATGTATTGAAATTGAAAAACGTGATAAGCTAGACCGAACACAGGCCACTGTCAATGTGGAACAAGTCTTGGCTTCACCCTTCAAGTTGACATTTTTTTTCTTCCAGGGAAAATAGTAATTGTGACAGACTTAAGGAGTTACTTCCCCTGTCCATTTTCAATTGGACATTTATTTTGTTGGTAAGATTTCCAGAAAACAAAATTTAGCATTCATATTATGAGAAAGTTTAATATTTCCATGATCATTATGAACTCATCAATAACTTCACACTTCTTTATGTCCAGTGAAAACTTTGTACCCCTCTTAGACAGACCTGAACCTGATATTTGAGGCCATCCACACAACAGTGCACCAGTCTTGAGATTTTCCTTGGGTCACATTCCATCTTCACAACAAATTTACTGAAAATGAATTATGAAAGTAGGGTGACCTAACTCCCGATACTCTCACGATCCTAGTTCATGAGATAAACTGCCAGCAATAAACGTCATAGTTGGGGGATGGTCTGGCCCATGCTCACAGCCATTTGCTTTGTCAGAACACTATTCAGTTCAGTGTTTTATTGACTTTATTCCGATTGTTTTTCCATTCACTATGACGTCACACCACCAAGCACTTTACGTACTCGACCTTGCGTACATTTACCACAGATCAAGTGCTGGGAATATTGAATAGACAGTTGGTTGTTCCTAATACAGATGAAGAAGACCCAGACAGCCACGAGTAAAGAACGATAGTGAGGGCTTGACCGAATTATTCCAACGTGAAGCGTTGGACCGTTGCCAACTTGTTATGAGAGGCTGATAAGACGCCCACTTACTACCCTACCGCGTGTGCCCCAGTGTTTTTGCGTTGAGCCAGCCAGCACTGACTGACTGTTCACTAACTCTATGTGAGGGAGCCAACTAAGACTTTAGGCAACGAACTTCACACACACGCTGTGGGCCCACTCTCGCTGGTCGAGGTTGAAGGGGGCGTGGCCAACTGACACGTGAGAGGCGAGTATCACAGACGTCTTTCGAGTGGGGGTGTACAGCTGATTATATAGATCAACTGAATGACAAGGGTTCAGAGACCAACAGGCACATGAATGACTTTGTGTTCATAAAAAAAAATATATATATATTACTGTTGAGAGTGAAAGGGACGTGTGTGTGTGTGTGTGTGTGTGTGTGTGTGTGTGTGTGTGTGTGTGTGTGTGTGTGTGTGTGTGTGTGTGTGTGTGTGTGTGTGTGTGTGTGTGTGTGTTCCTTTTTTTTTCTTTACATGTGTACCAGTTAGGCATAAGAATGTGTGTGTGTGTGTGTGTGTGTGTGTGTGTGTGTGTGTGTGCTATTGGAGTAGTTGTATTTGTGGCTGTTTCATGCACTTTTCTGTTGGAAATACCATACTTTCTGGTCTTCAGTTGTGAGTGGAGTATTTTTCCTCCATTGTTGAGAGTTTGTTGGCATTCTTTCTTTATTTTTTACGCTTAGAAGAAACATAACATTCTTTTTTTTTGCATTTTGCATTTTTTTTTTGCACTTGAAATCACTAAAAAAAATTGAAATTGTTGTTGACTTACCATTACTAAAACATGTTACGATATAATAAAAGTACAGTGTATCTCCTCCATTTTACAAAAAATAGCATGAGAATTGGTTGTCATATGCTGGTATACAATAAGAGCTTTTTTGAAAAATCCTTGTTTTGACAGAATGTGGTCAAAATACATTAAGTGATTTGTGTGTGATCCTGCTCACAGTTAAACCAATTAACCAATGTGAAAACATAACCATGGTAAAAAGGATAATATGAATTCAATTTCCAAAGTTATTCTTTTCCCTGCCCCTCTCCTCATGGGAGGTCTTTGATGCTGTTTGATCAATTCTTAAATCCCATAGTTGTGTTATTTGTGTCAGAATTATCTCAAAAGTGATCATTCTCCATGCAGAGGAGATTTTGGGTAGAAATCTTTGTATTAGAGAAGATACATTTATGTACTGCACTACTTGTGTGAAAAGGTCTGCTTTGTTTCTGGCTTAAAGTTAAAACATTAATCTTATTTAGTTTCCTTCTAAAATTGATTATTTAATTTTATCCCCAGAATTCTTTTTCATAGGCATTGACTGTTTTACTCGTGATTCTTTCGAAAGTTGAATACTTGCTTTCATGATTCTTTTACAAGACTGTTTTAACTCGATTTTTACTCTTTGTCAGACTTCTGTTGCACGTTTGGAGCAGACTGACAGAATTTGATACAGTAGAATGCAGACACTGTCATGAGTGATTGTGTTATTGAATAATGAAAAAAAAATCTCTGTTTTTATAAATACTGCTTAAAGGTCTTAAGATTGTGTCATGGTGTGATGTTCATATTGAGATTTTTACATTTTTATATTATTTGTATGATATGAAATACATTTGTTTTGCAGATATATTGAAATTAGTTCTTTTTCATGTTAACCAGGAGGCTACACATTTTTAGATTCATGTAAAGTTCAGTGTGTGTGTGTGTGTGTGTGTGTGTGTGTGTGTGTGTGTGTGTGGTATTTTTTCAGTAGCTGAAAATCAGTTTGGTGGTGTGTCTGCTTTAGTATTTTTTTCCCCTAAAAGCTCATTGCTTCTCATCTTCTGCACTGCACTGTAAATTTGGGTTCAGATTTAAGTTATAACCTACGCATAGTCCGTTTTGAGGCTGATGGTATCTTTTTTTTTTTTTTTTTTTTTGCTTAATGCTTTGTACATTACTCTTTCAGAAGGATGATTTTAATTATCTGCCAGATTTTTCAACTGTGTGTGGTGGACATATACATGTCTACCTGTTCGGTTGATTGACATTGTGGTTTCATTTTCCTGGCTAAAGATTGATGTATCGAGGATGATTCATGCTTTAAAAAGACATATGCTGAGAGAAACTGGCTGATACTTTGTATGTCTTCCTGTACACTTGAAAACACATGCGTGTGTGCGCGCACACACACACACACACACACACACACACACACACATATAGTGCATACAAAAACAAACAAACAGATCAGTAGAGCAAATAAAAACCATGAACACTGTTATCTGGTTTACCAGTGTTTCCTAGATTTATCTTGTCAGGGAGCGGGCAAGAGTGGTTAGTTTCACAGCAGTCATGTTCATGTACCGTTTTTGTTCAGTAAACTGAGAATCTACGCACAGAGTACTGATAGATGGTTAGCTACAAACATAGGAACACTGAAAACGTTTTGTCCCATTTCTTAGTTATTGTCCATTCAGAACAGATCACAAAGTACTGCTTACTGAATTGCATGTAAGTGCACAGCATAGACTGCAGAAAACAAAAGAAAACGAGATGAAAACTTGAATTTTGATTTAAGTCTTAGTCTGAAACAAGAATGACGTGAAGTTGTGCTTAGCAGCACACTGAAAGCACCAGAAAAATGATGCTTAGGATCTTTTAAATAAACTTGTGTCTGAAATCAGTAAAGGCTACAACAAGGGATTGTTTTCTCCCGTCTTGGAATGCCCTTGACTGTAACGGCATGGTTTGTGTCGCATGTTGGTTTTGCTGTGGCATAGTGGAAACTTCACTACCCTCCGACAAGTTGACATTTTTGATAATCATACAACACACACACACACACACATGCACTCACACACACACACACACCACACACACCACACACACACACACACACACATTCAAACACAATACGCACACACACACACACACACACACACACACATACACTCACACACAGTACACGCACACACACACATGCACACACACACACACACACACACACACACACACACACACACGTTTGACAAAGGGGAAATAATCTTGCTTTCAAGAGAGATGCGTAGGCAAGGGCACATAGATGTGACAGCAGGAAATGGCTGTTGATGTTTGTTTTGCTTTTATACTGACTTTTTCTTCTTGCATAGGTTTGGATCCATGTACTGATCTGGCTCAGAGACATCTTGTCAGTCTTCTTTACATTCAGGTATCACTTTCAAGCACTTCTGATTTGATTGGAAGTTACTACAAACATTCATCGGTCATGATCGGGTGGACAAATTTATTTGTTTGGGCTCAGTTGTTATTGTTGTTTTTTATTATTTGACCAAATTGCAATTTCTGGTGCCAGGTTATTTTGGACATAGTATGAAATTGACCAACAAAGGAAAGTCATCCAGTTCTGCAGATGAGTGACCTCCCTTAGGTATTTTCGCTGAACATTAAGTAATAGTGAGTCAGTTTGTTGTAAGAGGTACCTTTGTTTTGTTTTGATTTTTTAATAAAGAAATAGAGGGGACAGGAACAATATCTTGAGTCATTTTCTTACTACTTGCCTTTGCCCAAGTTCTGTTCCCCCATGCAGACAACTAGCCTCTTTTAAGCAAGAGAGTTATTTGTTTTGCTGGGCTGTTCTTTTAGATAACCACAAACGTCAACTTTTATTCATTGTTCATCTAGGTAAGCCTACTGCTGGCTTGTTAGCTTTGCCCACAAGTGAATTACCATATATGTGTTCTTCAAACTTGTTACTACGCCCACAAGTGAATTACCATATATGTGTTCTTCAAACTTGGTACTATGCCCACAAGTGAATTACCATATATGTGTTCTTCAAACTTTGTAATTTGACACTATCACTTTTGAAGTGTGGTGAACAGAAAACCAATCTGTAAACAGGAGCCAGTCAGACCGACATGAAGAGGTGAATGCCTTCAGTTTGGCCATAGAATTCTGGCTAAAGGTGAAGATAGTGTTTCTTTCCTTTCTACTTTCTTTGATTTGAAATACATCATTAAAGAGAAAGACATGATCACAGCATTGTGTTTTCTGTCTGATCTCAAGGGGGGGTTGGGGGGGGGAGGGGGGGGGGGGGGGGGTCCACTAAATATATCAAGAAATGGAACAAAGTAATTTAGGCTTGTAGACATATTGATGGTACAAGCTGCAATAGTAGCTGTTACATATGCATTAAAAAAAAAAATTAAAACAGTGTTCTCAACTGTAATGTGTTGTGTAATTCAAGCTGCAGTAGCTAGTGTAGAGGGTTGTGAGTTTATGGGTTCAAACCCCATCGAAGGCATAATTATATTTGTGGGATTTTTGAGGCCCAGTTGGGCCTTGTCACACCTGTAATGTGCTTTAGGCTCAGATGGGGAAACTGAAACCTTCATTCACTTACAGGATTGCTCAAATTCCCTGGACAACATTGCAGGTACATCTCTCAGGATTGGTTTAAGGAAGCCTAGTGTTCATCTTTCATTAAATCTCATCAATGTGGATGTCTGCCACCTGTCGAAAAGTTGGTAGTGTTCAATGCGGTGTGCTGCCCATTCATCTCAGCCTCATGCACATACACACCCTTACTTACGCACTTTCATGCGCTTGTGTATATCCATACCTGGGACCTGTTTGTTTGTTCCCATGCTCCCACCCGTTCTGTTTATCAGCACCACTGTTGTGAGGTGGGAGACTGCCATCCTTACACATTAAACCAAGGTGAACACAGCAATACACTGTTCTGCTTATAAAGAGAGAACACCAGTAAACAAGTCATTATGTCAAACAAAGTCACAACAGTGTCTGTCAAGGGTTTCTATAGCGTATGATGTCCTACCTGGCCAGGTGTTTCACTTATGAACCCGTGTCACCTCACACCACAAAGTCGAATCACAGGGTGGAGTTTTCACAGGGTTGGCGGCAGCTTTACGCGACGTGTGCTTGATCCCTCCTCATTGTCAGAGAATCACAGAAAAGGGTTACAGGTAACCACATGCATGTTGTTATGGAAGGTACTTCACACTGTCCTT
This sequence comes from Conus betulinus, assembly GCA_016801955.1. Classification (NCBI taxonomy): domain Eukaryota; kingdom Metazoa; phylum Mollusca; class Gastropoda; order Neogastropoda; family Conidae; genus Conus; species Conus betulinus. Next base: position 2,618,886 of record JADBJO010000001.1, on the reverse strand, counting down.
TCTTCACTTTGTTTAGGGCGCCATGCTCACAATCATCTCGTACCACTCCTAACCTCTTTCCCCTCATTTCACTCACTGTGCCTCTGTCTCTCTTTTCTACCATCTTCCTTCTCCTGCAAGTCTCATCCTTGGCATCACTGATCGTGTCTTTCCCGTCTGTCTTCGTTCGCCTTCTCCCTTATACTTTGCTTCTCCCTCATAGTCCCTAATGCCTCTGTCTCTTGCTCTAGTGTGTTCTCCTTGAAACCTACTCTTACTTCCACAGTCGTTTCAGCTTCAGCAATGTATTCATACTGTCTGTGCTCCAAACAACACACTGTAGCCTAACAAAAATGGAAATGTGTTTTTAAATCCGCATCCACAAACATGTTCTTATTTTGATGAAAAATAACACACTAAAGCACACAAAGAACAAACTCACTATGAAGAAGCTTATTTAGATTGGTTAGCAGGAACAGGAAAGGAGGAGGGGAGGGGAAGGGGGGAGGGCAGGAAAATGGAATTAGACCCATCCATTAGTAAAGCACTCGAGTCCTATAAACTGTGGCACCATCCTTGCCCAGTTTCTCGATGGGAAACTTGCCCTGATAAATCCCTAAGTCTGGAGAACTTGGACTCTAACAAATTGCTGTGGCCAAGGCACATTGGTTGCCATGCTTTTCCGCTCTAGACAGTCCAGATTTTCCTTGTCAATATTCTAGTGGGCAACCTCGCTGTGAGAAGCTCTTTACCACTGACTGACTTCCTGCTGTCAACAGTTTGTCTGACAGTGGTGCCTGCCACCTGGTTACGAGATCAGACGTACTGGAATGGTTTCCTCTTCCCAAGCAAAAACCAGTATCCCAACCTTCTCCTTACGCTGTGACTGGGGCACTCCACAGTATCATCATCTATCCGCGTTGAAATCCTTGTCTCCAATCGAGTGTCCCATCTCTCGTGTTGACCATGCAAGTGGACACTCATGTTGTCATTAGCGTCAGCAAATTCATGGGGATAGTCACTGGAGGGAGAGGTGGTGGTGCCCTTCAGATGTGGATGCTGGCTGATTCTGCGACCAAGCAGTCACTGTTATTAGTATGGAGCTTACTTGGTTCTGTCTTTACATGTTTGATCAGAACAAACAGCCACTGAACATCACCAAAGTGACTCAACAGAAGCAGTGCCTCCTTTGGTGGGTTGACTTCTCATGACCTGGTATCAGTTGCTTCCTTTCAGCTTCCGTTGGTGCCACAAGACAACTATGACAGGGTCAGAATGTGTAGGGCAGGAGCAGTGCCCTTGAAGAGAAAGGCCATAGAGGATAAGACGCACCCTTCCCCCACCCCCAAGATTTATTTGGATCACTGCCTTCCTACGTCTGAGGGATGCTTGTGTGTTAGTTTGTAGTGAACTGAAGGGATTTGTCTGACATCACACACAAACCATTTGTTGCCAACCACATGAAGACATGAGTCGGAGCTGTTCCATTGCAATTCTATGGAGAATTTCCTGTTTCAGTGAATTTTCTTCTCATTTTGTGGACTTGTTTACTCAAGATAAATTGCTTGTAAATTGCTTTTTATGACGATCAAGTTTTGCATTTTTTTATGTTAAAATTTAGTCTTGAATAGTTTTTGTTTTGATCATGCTTCCAGATATGAAGTGGCATCTTTATGAGTGAATGGGCAGGTCTGTGAATAGATAACATGATACATGCACACACAGTGGATCAAGCCATGTTAAGTGTTAGCATCATCATGAAATGTGAGATGACAACGCATAGACAGTAGAAGTGCATTTTTCTGTCTCTACAGACCTAATGTATTTTCTTTTACAGTCTCTCTGGACTTTTTGTCCAAAGTCTGTAAGTCAGAAGTTTTGGCTCTGTGATGAATTTTTGTCATGGATATGTAAAAATCAGATCATAATTGTACATTTATTGACGTCTCTTTCTCTCTTTAAAATGATTTGATATACTTGTCAACTTACATATTATGTAAGAATTGCAGAAAAAAAACCAAGCTACCCAGCAAATCTTTCCCATTGTGATCAGTTTGAAAAAGGAGGTTGATTAGTGATGTTTACTTTCTCCGTGCCAGTGTGCTATGATGTTTTTGCAAGAAATTGAAAAAGAAAACATGTTTGTGGGTTTTTTTTTCCCATACTGTAAAGGAGGAGTTGTTTGGGCCTCTAGGCTTGAATACAGAATTGAAATGGTATTCACAATATGAATTATGAATATTCACTACATGAACTATGAATATTCACTATATGAATGATGAATATTCACTATATGAATTATGAATAGAGTGTTAGAAGAAACAAAGAAAGCTGAAAGTGTTTTGAACTGAAGTTTGTAAGAACACCAAGTTCACCTAAAAGCATATCACAAGTTAAGTAGGATTCACTTCAGATCTTGTTTTCTCTCACATGAAACGGGACCATGTTCTGAAATAAATTCATGAAAAAATTTGGAAATGTAATTTTTTTTGTATCACATTACTTTAAGAAGGGCCAAGTCACTTGACATGTTACAATGGAAATAGAATGGACATCAAAATTTGGTGTTATGGATTGGTTGCATCATACACAGCCCTGCTAGTCCCACAGGGTCTCCATTCAGGCCTGTGAATAAACAATGGGAAGAGTCCTGACTTGAAAAGAAACAACCTCTTACTCAACAAAGCGAGTTTTGTTTAAAAACAAAAAACACTCCTTATTTTTCAAATATTCAACAGTTATCTGTTCAAATTTCCTGTACGAGATAGATCAGCTTTGCTGTATATTTTGTATATGTTTATAAGTATGCTGCTTAAGTATGTCTCAAAACTACAAACGGGTCTTACTTTGAAGTTCTTGTGTAGAATATGATCATAAATCATACCAAGAACCATAGCCAAACACATTCCTGTTTAATATATATATCATATTGTATGATAAAATGTTAGCTTGTGTTTCCCAGCTAGGTTTTCACTTTTGTGGAGATCACCTGGTATTTGCTCCCCTAACAAGCCAATGCCAGATCAATTAAGGTATATGTCATAAGAAGACAGGACTACACAGTCAGTATGTATTTCACTGTTGATTATAGTGCTACATAGGAAGTCCATCTGTTCACTACTTTTCATGCAAATGAAAATCATACTAGGAGCTTACTATGGATGAAAGCATTGTATATGTGTAACTTTGCATTGCTTAAGTTTATTTTAGGTAGGCCTGAGAGTCCAGCTTGTATCAAAAACTAACAGAGCTTTAGACCCAGGCCTTTAAGATGGTACCATGACGACAGTATTCTGTAGACTTATAGATCTTTGTGCAGCTTGGAAGACAGACCTGATGTCATTCTCAAGTTGTAAATTGAAACAACTGATGTAGTTCTCAGTATGTAAATTGGGACAACTGATGTCTTTCTTTCTGTTAATGTGTTGTGTTAACATGTGAAGGTAGGGGGTGCATGGGTTGGGGGCAGTTTTGCCTAGTTTCAGTTAGGCCAGCTGGAGCACAAACAAATGATGAAAAAAAACACCCAAAAAAGCCATATGTGACACTTAACAGAATCAGCTGTCAGGCATCTTCTGTTCTGCTAATGAAGATGAGACGATTTTTATGGATTAGTAGAGACTGTCAACAGATTGATAAGTGAATTTTGCCTGCTTCATATGACACTTCTTAGAAGAGAACTGAATTATGCTGGTTTATGGGTCTCAGGAACCAAGTGTGTTCCATCACTGTCGAGACCAGTAGTAATGTACCAAGAGACCTGTATAATTTATTGATGGAATAACTAGGGTTGATGAAACAGAAGAGGTTGAACTGAGATCAGGGGACGTGATGACAAGGGTTTGTGTTTAAAGCATGTTCCATACATTTCCGCATCCAGTATATGACAAGAGGCAGTTGTAAACTGTAAGTGGAAAACAGACTACATAATACATGGCAATGTGGTGTTTTTAACTTTATGGTCACAACCAATGTCTTGATGTGAAATTGGCCTGTTGTTGGCAGAAAGGTTTTGTTGCCGTAGTACAGTGCCAAACACTTTTTTTTTCCTGTCTCCATGATTTCACCTACTTATCATATTGATTTTTCTTTCAGAAGAATTTTGCCAAGGACAGCTTTTTTCTTTAACCAATGTTAAGTGCACGCTACATGCAGGACCTTAGTGTAGTTTTTAACATGCTGGCATTGTTGTTGTGTGTTGTTGTTGTCGTCTGGCATCTTTATTGTGAAAATGTACACACTGTTCAGAATGGACACTTCCTGTCTTTGTGCTGTGCAGAGCTCGCCCAGATGTCTTTTCATGCATTTTTTTAACAACTTTAAATCCTTTCTTTTTCTTTTAAAGGTTAGGTAAAAAAACAAAACAAAAAAAAAACGGAGTGGCATTGCTGATGATTTCGGCACGGCCTTCGCCCTTGCTTTATCTGCCTTAACGCTGTTAGTAATTTGGATGTCTTGCTATCAATGGATGTATGTATTTTGTGCATAGATCTGTTGTGCTAGTGACGTTTTCCCCCAGGACAGGACCTTTTTCTTTTCTCTAGGTGGTGTGGTTAGCTGGACTTTAACAACTCTGAAAGACTAGCACTCTGTCCTCCCTGTATGGTCTAGTGGAGAATATATGCCCAGGCCGGACTCCAATCAATGACCTGGCATTGTCCCACTTCTAGCTGAGGGCTTCGTCCACCACTCCACAGTGATCAAAGGAGCAAAAATACGCTATAGAAGGTGGGGAGGAAGAAGAGAAATTTGTTTCATTCATTTTCTGTTGCTTGAATTTTGATAAATGATATGCAAGTGTGGGGAGAGAAAAAAAATTGGTTTCCTTTGGTGCTTGGTTGTATTTTGTTTCCCAGAATGGTGATGGTGAATACTAATTGAATCCTTATGAAAAACATCCACATACCAGTGCATAAAGTACGCTGATGTGAAATTTTTCAGTGGTAAACAATGACAGTGTTTTGCTTCCAGCCCAGTGCACAGGTAACTTTAAAACATATGGTTGTGATATTGTGCCTTCAAAATGTTCCATTGGTAAACATTGGTAGTTGCAGTCAAGATACATCTATATTTTAGGTTGGTTATTTCCTACCCATACTAATCTGATATTTTATGTGCTCTTTTAGATCTAATTAGTCTTAATTGCAGTTTGATTTATACCAGTTTGGATGCAACTTTTTTTTTTATCCTTCTTATTTAGAGGTATAATTTGTTTTCAAGTTTTGTTAAATGATTTAACAAATGACTTGCTATTTTCCAAAGTGGATGAATAAAATGTCACATGTAATCTCACAAACACCGGTGTGTACTTAAAAGTGTGTGAGCATGAGATAGGTATGTTATTTCTAGATAGATATGTTATTTCATAGAGGCTGCCCTCTTCAGGTTGGAGTGCACCATATTTAACAGTATCACCAGCTTTCCATTCACTGAGTGGGAAACAACATTCCTTGTCACCGCAGTGAACGCTGTCATCTCTTAGTCTTTCACCATACAGGGGACATGCACAGACACAGAAGCAACCACATTGCCATGCACTACATAGTCTGTCATTTATTGTCATAATTCTCTCTCACTAAATTATCTGCCAAGGGCAAGTTTGGAGCTGCATGAAGACCAACTTTTAAAATGTTACTGCCGTCTCTTGCCCTAAACAAGCAGTAGAAAATGAAAGGCCAAGCCCACCAAGACCAGGATGACAGGAATGACCATTTCTCTTGGGGCACAGATTTTCAGTCCCCAACAGTGTACATATTTGGACACAGTTTGCCTGTGCAAGGCTTGGAGCTGAATCAGTGAGAACTGCTTGATGTGACATTTACATGCTGAGATTTCTGTTTTCTGTTTTTTATCATTTGCACTGCTGACTCTGCTAGCCATGTGAAACAGATGTTCTGACCAGGTTCTTGACAATATTTGCTGTAATTGCAAGTTTAAAGAACATGGTGTGCCATGATGATGACATTAAATGCAAAATATGATATATGCAATGCTTAATTACTCATGTTTTTAGAAGCGTTTCATTCAAATAAATTTTTGTTTTGAAATTTGTCTCTTTTGTTGCACTAACATTTGAGAAAGCAAAGTTATTCTTAATGTATCACAACATTGGACATGTCTAAAGACTTGAGCCCTTAATGCTGTCAGTCATGGATTTCTGTCTGCTGTTCCAACATCCATCATCTGCCTTACCCTCTTGGAATAGTAGGATGGGGTGTAGACATTTTAGGCTACGTGCCAGTGTCAGGCAAGCTGTGGGTGTCTTAGTAAGTGTTAGGAGAGGAACCTATAATCTACTTTATTGCATGATGCAGAGTTGAGTGAATTATCCGTTTTAAGCACATTGTTTGAAATGCAGAGAAGCCTCCTGATGGAGCATGGATTTTAAAGAGCCTGTGTAAGATTTCATGTGCAGATGATTGGTGTCCATACTGTGAAGGGAACGCTCATAGGGTGCTAAGGGGGGGAGTGGCAGACTGCATAAAAAGCCGTTTGTTGCCCATACTGTGAGGTGAACGCACATGGTGCACCAAGGAGGACATGGCAGATTGGTATGGGAAGCCATCAGAGTGACAGGGCAGTGCAGACTTCTTTCCTCGTCTTGAGTAGATGCAGGTTTTTCTCATAGTTCCATTTTTGTCATGGGTCAGTGGGCTTCTAGCACCTGGGGTGGTTTACTTTCTGGTCACTCGCTCTCTGCTATGCGCAAATCTGGAGCCACATAATGATGACATTGCACAGCTACTCAGCGGGGAACTTTCTCATAGGACACAAGAAACTCCTGCCCATGACTGTTTATGGGAGGGTACAGGTTTGTTTTGTGGCTTACATCCCTGGTGTCTCTCAATGAACAGGGCTCTGTGGGACAAGCTGGCCATCACTGAAGCACAAAGGCAAAACCCAAGGGCCCTGAAGACCTCCAACATTCAACAGGTAGGAGACCTACTGGAGAAGGGGAATCCCTATATTTCTCTTGCTGTGAACATCAACCATCTTGGGAAGGACTGCCACAACAGATTTCGATCTGGGAACAACCAGTTTAAACCAGCCCACCTGAAAACTGCTGAGTAACACTGATAAACTTTGGTCTGACAGCAGATAGGATTATCTGGCAGTGAACCACTGGAACTACCTGACTCTGCACAGACTTGATTTGGCAACTTGTAGGTAAGAAGCTTTGGCCAGATGACACTACTAACTCAGCATTCACCTAATTTCACTTAAACATAGTGATATAACCAGTGTTTCCTTTTTAAATCAAGGATGCCAATTACTTTGTGTGTGTGCGTGCACGTGCCTATGTGTATATATGTGTGTGCGTGTGTGTGTTTGAGCATGCATGTGACGGTACAAAGCGTCAGCAGAAACAAAGTGTCCGCATGCAGACACTTTGTTCCCTTCGGACACTTTTGTACCGTGAACTGACATTCAAAGTGTCTGCAGAAATCCTGTGGACACTGTTCCGTGAGGTGACATGTAACTTACAAAAGCGGAACAAAAAGCCGTTTCAGCCTCAGTGTGAGTGGGTGAATGTGCACATACACTCCCATGCACGTGCATGTGTGTGTGTGTGTGTGTGTGTGTGCGTGCGTGCGTGCGTGCATGTGTATGTGTGTGTGCGTGCGAGTGCGCACCTGAGCATAATCTAAAACTTTGTGCGCTGTTGCTCAAAAAAGTAGTCAACAAATTTTAAACAGTTTTAGAAAAATTAAGATGTGCACACACACACACACACACACACGTGCGCGCGTGCATATGCACGCACCCATGCACATGGGAGTGTATGTGCACATTCACCCACTCACACTGAGGCTGAAACAGCTGTGGACACTTTGTTCCGCTTTTGTAAGTTATATGCCACCTCGCGGAACAAAGTGTCCACAGGATTTCTGCGGACACTTTGAATGTCAGTCCACGGTACAAAGTGTCCGCAGGGAAGAAAGTGTCCACATGCGGACACTTTGTTTCTGCTGACACTTTGTACCGTCACACATGCACATGTATGTTAGTATGTTCCCAGAATCTGAAAGAAGCAGCCATGGATTGCCGTCTTTGCATGACATTGCATAGCACCTATGTTCGCCTAAACTGCAAGCTTGGAGTAGTTCTTGCAACAGTTGCTGTCAGTGCCATCCCATGTGTGCATGCACTCCACAGTTTTTGTTATAGCCTTTTAACCCAAGGCTTGAGAGGTAAAGAAAAACAGTGGTTGTCCGGGATCAGAACATTTGACTCCCAGTGTGAGGAAATTACAAATAGGAATGGCAACTCTTGCCATGATGATAAAATTGTATGTCCATAACTTTAAACAAATGCTGCTTATGGCACCAGTTTGTGTAGCGCAAATGCAAGAATAGAGCACACTGAACACTGCTCCCTGGCTCATTTAACATTTTCTTTCATCTCAATATGAGGGTAGTAGATTCCATCGTTAGCAGTGTCAATAGGGCGGGACTTTTCCCAACTTTCAGCAGATGAGTACATGCATGCATAAAATTTTTCAGATTGAGAAAGAAAAGGTTTAAACTGCTACTCTAAAGAAATGGAAAGGTCAGAGGTGCTTAATTATCTGGAAGAAACTCTAGGGAGACTTGGACAGCAAAGGTTTTCAGAGAAGTCACCCCTCCACCCCAACCTCAGGCAAGGGTGATTCCTCACATCCCAAGAGGGCCAGGCCACATCCAGGTCAGGATTCCTAGATGCCCTTTTACTTGTTTATGTGTGTGTACCTTTTCTTTTTTTCTTTTTTTTTTTTTTTTTTTGGGGGGGGGGGGGGGGGGTGTGTGTGTTCAGGATGCTGCTAGGATTGTCACCTGCACCTTCAGGATAGTGAGGGGCCTTCTCGGGTTAGCTATCAGACACCCAACGCTGTTTTTTTTTTTTTTTTATAAGACAGCTATCAGACACCCATCGTTGTGTTTTGTAAGACAACTATTAGACACCCATTGCAGTTTTTTGCAAGACAGCTATGTATCAGACACCCAACGTTGTTTCTTGTAAGACACCCATTGTTTCCTGTAAGATGGCTATCAGACACCCATTGTTGTTTTTTTTTGTAAGACAGCCTTCAGACACCTAACGTTTTTTGTAAGGCAGCTATCAGACACCCATTGTTGTTTTTTGTATGGCAGCTGTCTGACACCCATTGTTGTTTTTTGTATGACAGCTATCAGACACCTATTGTTGTTTTTTTGTAAGACCGCTATCAGACACCCATTGTGTTTTTTTGTATGACAGCTGTCTGACACCCATTGTTGTTTTTTGTAAGACAGCTATCAGACACCCATTGTTGTTTTTTGTACAACAGCTATCAGACACCCATTGATGTTTTTTGTACGACAGGTATCAGAGACACATTGTTTTTTGTACAACAGCTATCAGACACCCATTGATGTTTTTTGTACGACAGCTATCAGACACCCATTGTTTTTTTGTAAGACAGCTATCGGAACTCAACGTTGTTTTACGTAAGACAGCTATCAGACACCCTACGTTGTTTTTATGCAAGACAGCTATCGGACACCCAACGTTGTTTCTTGTAAGACGGCTATCAGACACCCATTGTTTTTTGTAAGACAGCTGTCAGACACCCATTGTTGTTTTTTGTACAGCAGCTAGACACCCATTGTTGTTTTTGTAAGGCTTGCGAAGGTGACTTTTGTTCCTCTCCTCAACCAGATCCAGTTACAGCTCTTTTTAGCTGCTTCTGACATTATGAGAGCTTTTTCATGAGATCATAGGCAGACATGACCACAACTCCTCTGGTTCCATCCTCGTAAGGACTTTAAGCTTGGAAACCAGATTAGTCTTGTGCATGTGTGCTTCCTCCATTCTGGTTTCACATGACACAGTGAGTTCAATTGGGATTCATTAGTTTTGAAGAATGACAGCGGGTAAGTATCTGGTCTCCTGCCATTCTTACTGACGATTTCTGTGCGTCTATTTTTTTTCATTTCACTCCCGTCTTCTGTGTTCTCCCACTCACTCATTCCTTCTACTCAGGTCCCTGCTTCTATCTTCCGGATGTTGCTCCTGTTCCACATCATGAGTTGCTGTGTCCTGTCTGTAGATCTTAAATGGAAAGCGTTTTTCCTCTGACATAAGCAACGGTCTCTTTCAGCACTGTGTAAGTGTTTCTTTGCATGAGCTCAAAAATCTTCCATTGTTTATTACACCTGACAGTGGACACATGGGGTCATCAGATTTTTTCCCCATGTTACTAAGTTTAGTATATCTGAGGATGAAGCTGATCTCTGAGCGAAGTCAAATGCCACATTAGATTCTAGTTGAGACTACCTCTGAATTCACCTTCCAACGCAGTACATGGCTTCTGTTGGCTCTGCAGGACTGGTTTCTGGATTCTTTTGGTGTCCCTCACTTTCTTCAACTGCTTTTCCCTTTGCCTTTTACAATCACACTTTGTTTCTGTTGATCTCAATCCCCATTTGTTGGCTTGCGTTCTGTTATTTCTCTATCTCCAACCTTTTCATTTGCCATATCCAGTGTCTCCCCTCAGTTTCGTTTTCTGCCAGTCTTTAGCTTGGGCTGGATTGATCCTAGTGCTTTGTCTTCTGAGCCCTAATGCATGGTTAATAGCCTTGCTTTTCCCTCTTCAAATCGAACAGATGGTACCTTCAACTTTGCTTGGCAACATTAAAAGTATAGTCAGCGAGACCAGATGGAACACCAAGCCATTTCGTTATATATTTGTTGATTTTGGTCTCCACTGGCACCCATTGCACTGCACTTGTCCTGATGTTGTACAACAGTAGAGATCAGATAAGGTTTGGGATCAGCAGGCACCAGGGAGGCCACATTGGTATATTACCTTCAGGCTTTCTTCTTCTGTTTTCTTTCTTTGGATTCCATTTTTGTGACTCATATTTGTAACAAACTGTCAGATAGAAAACATCACAGGAATGAACTTTTCACCCAGAGAAAATGCAAATGCAGTCATAACATGATAGACAAAAAAAGCAGGGCAAAAGAGCAGAGCTGAGGAAGAGCTTTGCTGTGGAAAAAAGGAGTGAGATGAGGGGGGGGTAAAGGGAGAGAAGTGATTTTCAGAGGAATGGCAGTTAGCGCCACATGGCACTGAAGAAGTAATTGGTGACACAGCCAGAATTATTCTCTGAAGTAATAACTTGTGAGGCATCTGCAGCGGTGTATGCTGGTTGCCATGGACACTTGATCCTCTTTCTTCTTCCCATCCACTCTGTGCCAATCGTTCCACTGTTGCATGTATTATTACGCAATTCAAATAGGCCAGTTGTTCTCATGTGTGTCTTTCAAGAAGTCATCATACCACATTTAAAAGTTCTGTCGCAGTTGGAATGGCTAAGTTGGCTACAGAGAGTAACTGTTTCAGCTTCTTTTCCTTCCTGTTGTTTAAGTCTTCATGATTCTTAAAGTTTGAAACTTATCCTGGATGAAGCACATCCTTTTTAAAGTCAGTTCAAATCATGGAATTGAAGAAAGTTTAGAAAATAGTTTGAATTTAAAGAAAAGCAAAGAATGGAGGTACATTAATCATGAAATAAGGGAAAGAAAACAAATCTCAAGAACAATGAAATCATGGGAAGAATGTTCAAGGATGCTTAATTTCATTTCGCTCCTTATTGCTACGCCTGCCAACCCTGGCCTCTGATTGCAAACTGAAACTTCAGTATGCAAAAAACAGCTCTCCAAATTATCAAACCACTTCACAAAGTTGTAAGTAAGAAAAACCCAGTCAAAAAATGAAAATGCACGTAAAAGTATGACTTAAAAAAAAAAAATCATCAAGATGAAAGACCTGGTTAGAATTATTGAAGCAGACTTTCTGCAGAAAGGGGAAAAAAATATATACACACATAATTAAAGATAGCTATATTAGATAAAAGTGATAAAAAAAATGAACATGAAATACTGTACCCACTATCCACTTTCAAACTGTTTATTTTATTGATAAATTTTCTCTCACATTTCATTGGACTAAATCTTATATTTATCTTTTATTAGATAAAGTTGGCGTTTATCAGATGAATTCAGCTCCATCATCAGCATGGACATTGTGGTATGGTGCCAGCAGCAACAAGAATTTATTTAAAGTGTGTGTGTGTGTGTGTGTGTGTGTGTGTATTCAAAAGGGTTAAAGTTCCTTTTGTCTATAGACCATAGGGGCACAGAACTGTCAAGAGGTTCATCGTGACTAGGGCCTGGCATGATAGGAGGCAGTGCCTCTCTCTCCTTCCCTGAACTGAAGCCCAGCCAACAGGTTTTCAAACAGAAACATTCTGACCCCACCTGTGGTTAGAAATTAAGACTGTCAGCTTCACAGGCGAACACTCTGACCATTTGATCATAGACCCCTTTATTGTATTTCAATCAAATTCTTTGTTCTCCCTACAGTTCACAAGGTGCTGAGTAGATGGGAAGATCTGTTCTTTTTTTTTTTTTTGAGGGGTGGGGTGGGGGTGGGGATTTTTGTTTCTGTTCATATGGAAGTTTTTCTCGTAAGAAAGTAACCAGAATCCTCTAGCAAGCCTGATGAGCCCTTCGTAGAGTGAAACAGCCGTGGCTTGCTGGTCCTTTTGGCTTTCGCTTTGGAGGAGCTTTGGAGAACTTTGTGGAGAAGAGTTCTTTTTCATGCCCTCTTCCCTTTCAGTCCAAGACTGTCTGCTAAAGTGATATGTTACATGAATGGGTTGGTCTTTAATGGTTGCATCACCCTTTTTAAAGGGATGGAAGACATTAGGGCACAGTTGTATTATTTTGAATCATGCTTGTCTTACATCAGCCTTTCAGGCTTGTTGAGTACAGTGTTTTAAAGAAGGGATTTCTTAACACTGTTTATCTATCTATCTATCTGTCTAAACCTGTGCAGGTATTGCCCATTCTCGTGATTATGTATTTGGGCTATAGTCCTCCATCCACTTACAACCTCAGCTTCCCATGTACTCTTCTTGTGTTATCTTTGCCTCCTAAATAATGGGGTATTCAGTGTCAAAACTGTGAATATTGCCTGCTAATTCACAATAGGAATAATGAATATTATATATGAGCTATATTGGACCAAGGTCTCCAGTCGTGGAGAATACTTACATTCTGAGAACATCCATCATCTACTGCTCACTTTCATTCGCATACTCTGCTTAATCTTAACAAATGAAAATATGTGTGGTTCCATGTTATTTTATTAAAAACACAAATCTGTGGCAATAATTTGGAATAAATCCAATGAATGTTTTGTCTTAATGTAAACTATTGTGTGCTCTGGTTGTAATGTTAATCAACATTAACAGAACTAATAAAGACTGCCACATTTATTCACTTACTACGTGATTGTATAGTCGGTTTATTTGATGGGCACACATACATACATATACAAGTTTGTTTGTGTGACTGTGTGAGTGTGTGCTTGCATGTGTGTGTGTGTGTGTGTGTGTGTGTGTGTGTGTGTGCGTGCGTGCGCGTGTGTCTTCATGTGTGTATATATATGATGTGTGTACATGTATATATGAGCATGTTACAATCAAACAATTCAGCCATTTGTATTTGATTACCACATGTATATACAAGTATTTGTGTTTGATGTGCACATGCTAGTGTGGGCGGTGTGTGTGTGTGTGTGTGTGTGAGAGTGCATGTATATATATGTGTATGTATATACAAGACAGAGAAAGATAGACAGCAAGACAGATGTTCAGAGAGAAGCTACTTTCAGCCTTATATTCTCATGCATGGCAGTGACATGTATCAATTCCATATGTCAATGGCAACAGATTGTTCAACGATTCATGTTCCAGCATACAGAAATACGCAAGTTTTATGTGTGCCTGTTTGGAGTCAACTTTTAGATTACTGAACTTCTGGGATTCACAATGCACAGAGATACAACTGTTCTTACATTACAATTTGTATATTACCTGGTTAAGCTATTGTCTTACTGTTACATTAGAAATCTTGAAAAGAAAATGTATCCTTCAGCTGCTCAGAGAAAGGCAATCACTGACACAAAGGATCAACTGATGTTAGTAAGAAACAACACATTACTCTTTCTAAACATTTTGATGAAAAAGAGAGTAATTACTAGCACATTTCTGATTACAGCTGAGATTATTAAAATAATTAAAAAAAGTAATGACCATAATAATCATACATAATTATAACAATACTTTTTCAAAGCTGATACTACTACTGCAACACCTCAACATATACACACAATGTACAGTAACACATTTTTCACATGGGAAAAATGAAAAAGCTGAAATTTGGGATGAGAGAGCAAACAACTGAAGTGGCAAGACAGCATGACAAAGTGTAGCAGCAATGAATAGGTCATTTACAATCACTGGCATTTTCATGTACATTTACTTTCTGCTGTACAGCCCATCGCCAGTCTCTCTCTCTTTCTCTCTCATAAATGAGGTCACAGGCTCCCGGCAAGGGCATGGCGGGTCTACAAGGGCAGTCCACTTTAAGTATACATTACAGACAAATTAAAAGTTCGAGAAACAGTATCTGTCAACCAGACTACAAACAATGCTTGAGTAGTATCCGATATCATCATGCTTTATCCTTGAACATTTACATCGATGTGGACAATGTCTGTTATGTCAAAAGTTGTTACTATGTGTTAATTAGATGGAAATTCAAATTTTTGTATGTGTCTTAACAAAGAAACAGTATTCTGGAATGCCTGTAACTTTGGACAATCTCAATGTAGCTCAATAAATTGTGCTTAACCATTGCTGCTTCACAACAAGTTGTGTTCTACAGAACTCAGAACACTAAGCAATGCTAAAATTCATTATCAGCCAGGGATGGCCCTTGGCAACAGTTACAGGGATGACATCTGACTACACTGTTTATCTAGATAGATTGGATACATTGCTTTCAAAACTATGAAATGAAATCCTTTGAGAATAGTATGTGATGAAAAAGTCTGACGACAGCATCACAGTAGACATTACACACAGTTTATGCCTCTTATTCCCACAGAGGTGTGTGTGTGTGTGTGTGTGTGATGATCTGATCTCACAGGCCTATTTATGATTTAAGAATAATGTCAAAGCAACACTTTTTGTTTTTGTGCTGTATACATCAAACACCTAATCTGCTGAAAAAAGGGGAACAATTCAGCATCTCAAATCTGATCTTATCAATACTAGAACAGAAGACCAAAATATAGAATTAACAAGATATCATGAAGAATAAGGCTTTGCATCAACTTTGGTTGTTTTTTTTTTCTTTTTTAATGACACCATAACCAAAGCAGCCTATTACTTATCTTACAAACTATGCACATGTTTTCTCTTTTTAGTAAAATCTATCTTATAGAGATAAAAGAAAATGGTTATATCATTTTCCATCTGCATTTTGTTGGGGTTCTTTTTCGTCTGTGGGAAGAAATACATTATTCAATGAAATCTCTTATCAGGTCATTAAATGCCAAGGCAAGCAGGTTCACAAAAAAATAGGGTTGATACATCATTATTGCAGCCATTCAAAAAATCCATATTCAGTCTTATTCACATCCTGGTATTTATACAGGTTTATTGTGCGAACACATCTGTAGGGCAGAACAATCCATACCATAATGTTTCCATCAAAATTAGAAGAAAAAAAAAACTGGTATGTACAGTAAGAGGCTGCTGCCCTCAGTAAAAATCATTGCATACTGACATGACAAACAAAGGCAAATAACATTTCATTGGGAAAGCACAAGCTGATTCAGCTGATGCTTTTGATTCTTGCCACTGACAACCAAGTGTGGCAAAAATGGGTTGCCTGAAAGATTGCAAGGCAGTCAGGCAATGCCACTCACCTACGCTGTAGTTTGAGGGTGAGGGAGGGTGGGGGGGGTAGGAGGAAGATAAGGGAAGCACAAAATGCTTGAAACAAGAGCACATTCTTATACATCAAAGAAAGCACAGATAATACTAATTAAGTATTTTAATTTACAATGAAGATGAATTCAGTACAACTTCAGGAAACTTAATGATGTCATTACAAATGAAGAATGGGAGGGGAAGATGTTAATTACATTAAATACAAATATTGAAGGCCATTCCAGATTTTAATTCACATCTGAATGAAATGATTAATATGAAAAAAAAAGTACAAAAATGATAGTGGACAGATACAGTAACTTGAAATGTACAAGCAGACAAACACCTCAACCGATTACCCAGCCTTCAGCTATTCTTCAGTCCATTCATCCTGAGGAGCACTGATATTTTCATTGCAAAACATCATAGCATTTGGGTGCAAAGTTGCCACCAAGACTTCTACACAAATGCTGGCTGATAAGGGGAAAAAAAAAAAAAAAAAACAACATGCAAGAGCCCAGGCAGCTGTCTTCAACCAGCTTAATTTCCATATTGATTCAATACTCTAATCTTAACTGATCATCAAATTGTCATGACCAGCAAAAACTAACCAAAAAGTAACACTTCTGCTTGTTCTACATCATGTCCAATAAAATGAACGTTTCAAAAAATATAAAACGGCATTACTGTACAGCAAATATGTTATCAAGTCTTTTACTTGTTTATCATAATCATTTTTATCTAAAAAAAACTCCAAACATCATATGGCTGTTTTCTTTAATACTTTGTATATCCTTTTAATTTGATAGTCATTATTACTGAAATATATGTGAAGGCTCAGCAATGTGAGCAAAGAGAAAAACAAAGAAATGAGTTCACTTTCAGGAAGGGTGACAAGCTGAGAGGAGTAAGGAGTGGTACAGAAATGACTATTAAAATACCGAAGAACAACGGATGATTTGAAATCCCAAACATTGATGATACTGATAGTTGATCCTCAGCACTCATCTTAAAGCAGTAATTTATGAAAGAAATAGTATTTATGGTCATTCCGAATTTGTTTATTGTCACGGTGATATTGTTCAACACAGTAATTGAAATTATGTATGCCACATTATGATCCATTTATTCCATTTGGACACCAAAATGAATGTGAATTTGAACTTTAACAAAAAGCAAAGCAAAAAAGAAGACAAGAGAGATGGAGAGAGAAGTGACAAACACGAACACTCTTACTTCTTTCTTTAAATGCAAAGGTGCATTATGATGTTAAATGAGTCATCAAAGCCTAATGCAATTTAATAAGAAAAATAAAGTGTTTCAATACAATTCCTTTGCATAAGCAGAAAACAAGAAGAAAAAAAGATGCTTTAGAGTTTAAGACATATATACAGGTATGTTATATATCAGACGGAAGCTAGTATATTCAATGAAAAACAATTTTCTTATAAAACGGGCAGAAAATTCTGGTGAAGCCTATAATTTGGTCACTGTCACAGAGCCTTACTTTCTTGTGTGGATCAAACTGTCAAGACGTATATTTCTTGCTTTGGGTATAGTGATGTGAATAAACGATTGTTGGTTGACCAACAAATACATATGACTGAGACTGAGAACTCTTTTTCTGTCATCTGATTCTGGTTTTCACAGAAACAAAAAGTGATTTCTGAGAGCAATGAACACTTCAAAGTCAAATGTTCTGCAAGATCTCACTAGTCCTTCCACCACCTCTTTCATACTGTGCCAGATACAGTGTGATTCTCCTTTTTTCACCCGGATCAAAGAGTCTGTGGACAGGGTATGGGTGAGAAAAAGGGGGGGGTAGGTGAGTAAAATGGATCTACTTTTCCACATGATGAATACTAAAAAGCACAATGTTCTGTAGAACTCTTTTTTCCGTCTTCATCATCAGCATTAAGGATTAAATATTACTTAGGGAATCTCTCCAGAAATGTTTTATAACCTGCTTGAATCTTCGGAGTTTGCAGTTGTGTGACCAGCTGAAAATAGTTTTTATAACTGTGGTGTATGGGATGCTTTGAATCTTAACTTCAGTAGTAAAGAATCTGTGTGTGTGCATGAATGTGTGTGTGTGTGTGTGTGTGTGTATGTGTGTGTGCATGTGCATGAACGTTTGCACATGTTTGTGTGTATAGATAATTAAAGTTTTATTGCAGTGTGTGTGTGTGTGTGTGTGTGTGTGTGCTTTTAGACTGGTAAAATCCTCCTCCAATGTAAGGTCTTCTGTCTGAATTTAATGTTAAATAATTCCTAAATGTCAAAATTATCCGATGTTCTTCTGTGTCCATTCATATACCTATGCTGTACATTAAGCAACTGATGTAGCTAAAACACTGACAAAATTTGTTGTTTGTAAACTGGTTTGTCATGCTGCCCCACTATGTACCACTCTGCCTTGGTGGCACGACTCTTCAAAGTGTCTGCTCCTTATAAAGAGCATGGCAGTCTGATTTTCTATGAATTTGAATTGCAGCTCTTACAAAGCACAGATGTGTGAAAAATACTTCACAAAAGCAGTGCATTATGTTTAAAAAATGATATGGTCAAAAACTGGGGGGAAACATGTATTCTCAGCCAATCAAACAATCCAACTTAAAACCAACAAAAGTGAACAAACAACAACAACAATGACAGCAAAACCAGCAGTCTCTCCTCCCAATTCCTAACTAGAGATACACATTTTTTCTTCTTTTATTATAGCATTTCAGTTACGAATATGTAATGTTCCTCCAGCTACACAGCAAAAGGGAGACAATGTGAAAACTTGTCAACCCTGTACTGGCCAGGTTATTTGTACAAAAATGTGTAGCACAAAAATATGCACATTAAAGACACAACAATTTGCTTTCAATCAATTATCCATCCAGCTATTCTATTTCTTCGCAGCTTTCTCTGAGTTTTGTACTGTAGTTCCTGTTTACCACCCTAACTGTGAATCACTGATTCACAGAAGAAAATTGTTGTTTTTCTTTATTGCCCCAGTTATGATTTGCTTTTGAATGCTAGAAGCATATAACATGAACTACAAAACATTAGAAAGTAATTCAAGGTTTGATTACATAATATTTCATCACTTTCATCACTAAACAATGAGAAATGCACATATGAAAATGGTAAATATGCAACAGCTCTCTACCAATGAAAAAAAGGGAAAAAAAAAAAAAAAAAAAAAAAAAAAAAAAAACCCAAAACAACAACAAAAAAGAAAGGAAAAAGGACAAATATCCATGAAGATCAATCCATGAAGAAACTGAAGGAAACATAAAGATGTGTCAGGTGTACAAAGAAAAGATTATCTGCATAATTCGGAACTGATTGAAAAAAATTATTTATCTGCTTCTTTTTATCATGCATTTTGGGTTGGGGTGTGGGAAGGGTATGAGTTGAAAACAGGTAAACACAAAAGCTGTGGCTTTTTAATACAAACATATATGAGCGATCACTGTTTTGTTTTACAACACTCTTTTATCACGCACATTCTTACCAAGTAATTATTTTTCTCTCTTATAGCATAGATGTGAACAATGCAGATGTTTGATGACAGTCCTTATAGATGACAGTGATGATACTGATGGAAACTGCGATGAGGAAGTTACCCAGTCCAGTCATGGCCAACAAGATATTTACAGCTTGATACGCACACGTCTTCATCTCTGCAACATACATTTTGAAAAGAATAAAAAAAAGTCATTTGGACCGACTGTCAATGTAATCTTCAATTCAGCACTTTCCACAAATCAAATCTTTCTTGTGGGAATTCAGACACACATATATATAAAAACATTATTTCCGCCAACCAAAAGACAAATACCATTCAGTTATTGCATCTATTACAAACTCTGGTGTGCATATGCACACACTTCTTTTAAAAACACATAAATAGCGTTTTCAGTCTTGCAATCTATCAAACAAGTTATTTTGTGTTTCTGTTGTGGGCCTTAAAGTCAAATACGTCAGTAACAGAAAAACACTTTTGTGTGTGTGTGTGTGTGTGTGTGCTTGCGTGCGTGCGCGTGCGTGCGTGCGTGCGCGCTCGCGCGTGTGTGCAAGTGCATGAGCATTTGTGTGTGCAAAATATTTTTTGCTTGATTTTTTTTTTCAAACACATAGACACATCACCCCTATCACAACCATCTGTTGTCTTATTTCAGCGCTAGGTTTTTCGCAAGTATGATAAACCACACAAATATGCAGCTTTCTTTGCTCTCTGAGGGCAAAAGGACATCATGATACATTTAGCTGAATAAGGCTAAAAGGATATGTTCACAGCCCTGACGGAAGTTGTTTATCTAGACAAAAGTTGTTCACTAAGTGTGTTCTTTTCTTTACGCAAGAGAGAGAGAGAGAGAGAGAGAGAGAGAGAGAGAGAGAGAGATTGTGTGTGCACACACACGTGTGTGTGTGTGTGTGTGTGTGTGTGTGTGTGTGTGTGTGTGTGTGTGTGTGTGTGTGTGTGTGCATGCATGTGTTTGAGTGAGTATATTTATGTATGTGTGCATGCAGGCTGTATGTGTGCGAGCTGACTTTCAATCATTTACATGAAATTCTTAATTCATTAAGTATATCATTACATGTTTCCTGTCACCCATCTCCCTGCACTTCAGATAAAAAACCTGACACCACATGTGACACTGATGTACTCATGCTTGTGGAAACCTGCCATAAAACTTGTTCCTGGCCTGAAGCTTTGTCAATATTCTGCACAATCTAATCCAGAGAGCCTACATTAAAATGTTAGTTCTGCAGTGTTATGTGGGGATTATCTCTTCAGCCAGAATCAGCTTCTATCATAACATTCTTTGTTCTCCTAAAACAGAGTGTGGTACCCTCACAGCTTGATGGTAAACAGATGGCTGTACATGTAATCCTCTCAACCTGTGAAGTACACTCAATAACCTGGCGTTGGTTTGTGAGGGGTCTTGTGACTACAACATCAATACTGGCAAAAATGAAACAAAGTAACCCACTAAGAAAATACTGCTCATGTTTTTTTTTTTTTTTTTTTTTTAACTGTTGTTTGTTTTTTTTTATTTTCTATACTATTGGAGTCCATTAATTAAATCACAGTATTTGATGCTATTCTGTATTAAAAATTATACCAGATTTCATGTTGATACTTTCATACTGTATGTTTGGGTGTCTAAAACTATGCAGTTGTGCCTGAGAATCTTAACTTGTTCAAAGCTGTAAGGCACACACGAAACTGTGCAAATGACGCACAAATATACTTGTTCATGCTTTCAGACAGAACCGGCAAAACATTCTGAAAAATCAAAGTTTGCAAAACCAAAGGCTAAAATCCAGTCCTCAGTGTTACATGTTCCAACCAAAATGTCTCAATCACAAATGAAATGCATGCTGTCCAAAGGCACACTTTATTGAATAGAAATGTGTTATCAATGATATCATTCACACACACACACATAAACACACACACACTTAACACAATGCAACCACACTAATCATGTTTTTTTTTAATTCAAAAAAAAATAAAGCACTTCTTAAATAATCTTCAAAAACATAAACATAAATGCACAGTTTAAAGAGTACTGTAGCAAGAAGCAAGTGCTTGATTCAAATTAAATTGCTTTTTGAGAATTCATTGAGCCATTTTCTTTGGAGCATTCAGATTGTTCTTGATCACAGAATCCTTTTTTCATGGACACCACTCCTTAAAACCACCTTTCCAAATATCAGCATCAGAACAATCTGACACATCTGATTGTGTGTTTTTAACAAAAGGAAGAAGACTGTGTGTAAGTCGCCATCATAACAAAACCTTTCAAAGCATTCTGTTTTATTGA
The DNA here is from genome assembly GCA_016801955.1 of Conus betulinus. NCBI lineage: Eukaryota > Metazoa > Mollusca > Gastropoda > Neogastropoda > Conidae > Conus > Conus betulinus. Next base: position 2,597,270 of record JADBJO010000001.1, on the reverse strand, counting down.
CAATTTTCACTCCAAAAGTTTGCTGGACATTGTTGTGGATTTTACTATTCATATTTTCTAGGTCATATTGACTCTTCCCATTAACAGCAGAACAAAGTCGCTAATAATGAAGAAGGCAAACTCAGCATTTGAACACTGCTAAGTAGGTTGTATGTTTCAGAGTAACAGGATGGGACATTTTCAAAAAAAAAAAAAAAAAAAAAAAAAAAAAATCGATGCTTGCTGTTACTATTAGACACTAGATCCATGAACAGTAAACACTGAATGACCACGATATTAGCCTGCACTTCTGCAAGGGGCACTGTATTCAGTTCAGCTTACTCACGATAACTCATATGTGGGCAACCCTTCATCAGATTTACAATGTTGTTTTTATGATCGAACTCTGCAAGTAGTTAACTTTGGGAATTCTAGGCATAACGCTGATGCCATAGGAAAAATGTTTGCATGCAATTCACAATATTACACAGGATGGGGACAGAATTTTCTTTCCCCCATGGGACTGGGTAAGCGCCCAATGTTTTGTTCTATTCTCAGGTGCAGTGCTCATTGATATCTTAGATATACAGACAGAGACACAATCATATATGGACATGCACACATGCATTACTGCACAAATAAAACATTCTGAAAAGAGTTGCACAGAGAATTACCCAAACCCCAAAGGATGCGTTTTACATCCATACTAAGGTTACAGTAAAAAGAATATTTAAAACAAAGTATTCAGCAACATTTATACCTACACCAGTCTCTGTGTCCACTGAGAAACTGGCTACAGGAATACCTACCTCCACTCTATGGGTGGCGACGAGAAGCAGTCACTTTATTTTCTCGCCCACATCCAGGAATGGGGAAGCCGTCTTGGTCTAAAGGACATGGTACATCCAACCCGGGAATCCCCTGGGGCACACAAGGCAACAATTGCCAGCATGCAAAATCCATCAGGGAAGGAATATGGGACAGAGGGGTCTTGGATGATATGGTGACAAACTGTAACTTAAAATAAAAAATTAGTAATCCTGCCATATGCCAATGCAGAAAGCACACAACACTGTGAAAAAATACAGTTGATGTATAAACAAAAAAAAAAAAAAAAAACAAATAAACACACATGCGAAAAGCATGCCACTGTGATGTTTTCTCATTTTACTTTTGGAGATAATGATACAAACTAACGTCTTATGTAACCAAGCATAACTTAGCAATATGACCAAGAATTACACACTCTTACCATTCATGCACATACTGAGTGGTATGATTAAATACATCACTTGTTCACTCTTTACTGGAAATAGCAACTATTCTCTCTATACTGATATTCACCTTTTAATGTGATCATGATTATTCGCTCTCCCATTGTTCAGCGACATAGTTAAATGTTCCCATCCCCCTTCATGAGCAATTCAACTTTCTTCTTCTATGTCTTCCCTTAACCATAATCAATATCTAGTATTAGTATATTTTTACATGTAAGACAACAGTTCATCATGCCATTTTTGCAGCTGTATTGCATCTCACGGAGTGGGGCATGCTGGGTAAGTTAGTGATTCCACATCTTATGAATACTACAATCTTAAATCTTTACTGTGTATCACAAATTAGAGTGACATCGTCGGAAGTTCCATTAATCTGTTCTGTAGAAGTGACAAATTTAAAATTCAAGGAATTCATCAACCTCCTCCTGGAGAATGTACTAAGTAACTCTTAGAAATGCACTTTTCACAAAATAACGATAAACGAGATTGGTATGAGAATGTACAGTAATCGTCCTTGTCTATATGCAAATAGTATGGCTCCGGTATTGACAATATTAGCCAATGAGAACTAAGAGGCACGGAGACTAACGTCTGCTGGAGGCCACCCGTCAGATGCTCTGCCATATAAGTAAATCGCACATCCATCGGCAGATTCCACATGGTATCAGAAGTGGGATTCAAATTCACACCCACATTCGTGGACCAGAACTTAGTCTCTGTACCTCTTAGTTCTCACTGGACGAAGAGTCTCAGAAACTGACGATCTTCATCACTCCATTCAGAAGGTTGGTTCTGTTTTAAACGTTTTCCTTTCGGAATAAGTTAAGGACCTGAGGTCTTTCAGAGAGAAATGACTCACATTTTGTCAGGGATACCAGGAGTCGTCTGTGATAATTATAGATGACGTTTTGATCAGTGAAAAGGAATGAGAGGAACATGATGGCAGACTCCGAGCAGTCTTTCAAATGATGAAAGAAGCTGGAGTGACCCTTAATGAGAAATGTGCCTTCGCAGTAGACACCATCAAGTTTCTTGGACATATTGTTTTCAAGGAGGGAATCCAAGTTGATCCAGAAAAAATGACAGCAATAACAAAGCTAACAAGACTGCAAAATGTACCTGAAGTCCACAGGTTTCTTAGTATGGGTCAATCACATTGGAAAGTTTGTGCCAAACTTGGCTGAAACAAAAAAACCTCTCAGAGATCTTCAAAAAAAGAAAGTTCACAGATTTGGGATGAGCCACAAGAAAAAGCCTTTCAGAAACTAAGAAAGCAACTGAGTATGGCACCTGTGCTGATTCATCACAGTGCTGAAAAGCCAACCAAGATCTCAGCTAACGCATCATTTTACAGAATGGGAGGTGTCCTACTTCAAAAGGAAGGAGAAGTACAGAAGCCTGTCTCTTATGCATCGAGGTCACTTACCGATACTGAGCAAAGACATGCTCAAGTGGAGAAAGAGGCACTTGCAGTTATGTGGTGCTATGAAAATTTTAAAGTTCTTGTCTGACTGTCCAATTTCACAATCGAAACAGATCGCAAACCTCTTCTTGCACTGATGAAGACAAAGCATATGGATGAACTGACTCCGCGAATTCAGAGATTCAGGATGAGAATGATACGCTTCTCATACAAGACCATCCATATTCCAGGAAAAAGCCTTGTGACTGCAGATGCACACTGTCTTGGGTTCCTGTTGGTCTTCCTGCCGAACAGGATCACTTTATGGAGCATGAAACACAACTGAGCGTCAAATCAGTCCATGAAGGATTTCCTGCAAGTGATCAAAAACTCCAAGTGATCACTGAGAAACAGAATCAAGATGAGATCTGCAGCAAAGTGAAAAAACTACTGCCAGCCAGAGTGGCCAGAAAAAGCTAGAAGTGATCCAGCACTGAGACTGAACTGGACAGTATAAAATGGACTGACAGTGGAGGATGGACTATTGCTTTTTTTCAAACTCGCCTGATCATTCCTGATCTTTTACAAAAAGATGTTCTCAAACGTTTGCATGAAGGACATGAAGGTACTGTTAAATGCAGTGTGTTTGCCAGAAGCTATGTGGGGTGGCCAAAGTTATCTCAGCAAATTGGAAAAGTTGATTAAAGACTGCCCAGTTTGTGAGAAAGAAAGGAAGCTTCATCAAGAGTCACTGCGGCCTACAAAAACTCCAGATTTTCCATGACAGAGAGTTGGAACTGATCTTTCTGAGTGGAAAAATCACCCATATTTGCTGATCGTTGATAATTATTCTCAGTGGATTGAAATTGGCCATCTGAGACAAACAGCCTCATCTACTGTCACTGAGCACATCAAACCAATATTGCCCGTCATGGAATTCTGGAAACAGTAGTATCAGTCAAAGGACCGCAGTTCAGCTCTTGGAATTTTGTACAATCTGCAAAATCATATGGCTTCACTCACCTGAAAAGTAGTCCATTGCATCCGCAAGGAGGAAATGGGGAAGCAGAAAGAGCTGTCAAAACCATCATCAAAATGTTGTTAAACAAGGCAGATGATACTTATATAGGTCTTCTGAATTACCGTTCAACACCACTCCAACATGGACAGAGTCCAGCAGAACTGCTGAAGGGAAGAAAACTTCAAACAAGAATGCCCACCCTTCCAAAACAACATATACCAGAAGGAAGCAGTGCAAAGAAGTTTCAGGAGACAGACGCAAACCTGAAGCAAAGGCAAAAAGATTATTTTGACTGGTGACACTGAGCAAGACCACAGCCTCAACTGAAGGAAGGAGATGCTGTTTGGATCAAAACCTCAACAACTGCTGAAGCTGCAGTAGTGAGCCCGTCATCACCACCATCTTCTCCGTACAACAGGTCTTACACTGTACAAACAAAAAGGGGATTCAGAGAAGAAACCACCATCATCTTCAACACAGGAATAACAGTCTGCAGTTTGAGAATACATCGTCTCCACCCAAGGCAACATCTACTCTACCAGAACAACAGTGTCAACAACAGGAAAACTGCATGTCTTCTGAAGCCCAGGCAGACTTGATTTTCAAACCATTAATCAAGAAGTTCAACCTTGTGCCAACACCCAGTCAACACCAACTGTCATTACTAAAAGCGGCCGACGTGTTTGAGTCCCACAAAAACTTAATTGTAAAATCAGCTGTTGACTGAAAGACAAGAAGACTTCCTGTTAGTTGTTTAGTTCGTTCTTCAGATGTTTGAATTTGTTAACAGAAAAGTTTATTGAGTTCAACAAGTTCAAGATGGAACCAATCACCTGTGAAAATGTTGTTATTGTTGACATTTGTAGCCTCAGTAAAGGGGATGTAGAGTAATCGTCCTTGTCTATATGCAAATAAGTATGGCTCCGGTATCAACAATATTAGCTAAATAAGAACTAAGAGGCACAGAGACTGAGACTAACGTCTGCTGGCAGCCACCCGTCAGATGCTCTGCCATGTAAGTAAATCCCACATCCATTGGCAGATTCCACAGAGAGTTTACCTCTTGCCTTGTCTGAGGGTTGGAATAGACCAAAAATACATCAAGGCATACAAAATATGGCAAAACTGTTAATCCATGTATTTGATTTTCTGCATGACACCTGAATCAAATCAAGGCACTAGCAGATCTACTTGTATGTTGACCTCACAAGCTGGAAAACTCTACATTCTTACCCATCCAGGCAGTGACTGCTGCAATTAAAGTTTGTTCCCTCACCCTCTCATAGCCCTAGCTCTTTTAGCTGATGATAAACTGCTAACTGCTCTTTTCTTAGATGCATGTTTTTTAACAAACACAATGGAAGTTACACCTTGATCTGTGCAACATAAAAAAAAGATACACCATCAGCAAGCTGCCATTAGTCAAAGACCATGTCCTGCACTCATTCATGATGTTTACCTACCCTCATCAGTGCTAGTTTATGTAACTGTTGTGTCATATATCTAATCGGTCCATACACCCCACCTCCTTCCCTTACAATACTTTCCAGACAAAGAAATTTTGATTATATGCAAACAGATCATTCACTGAAAGTGACTGGCAATCTACTCATGCACTTGAGTGAACGGTTTCTTATCTCTAGGCTGATCTTATTTCTTTTAATGAAATTCTATTCCATTCATAATACCTAATGGACACATGCCGGAAGACAATCCATCACAAACAGCACATGGTGCAACAGCAAATCCAATGAGACAAATGGCCTCTAATACATGCAGCAGTCCTCATTCAGCTTTCCCTCAGTTTCTGAGCAAAACTCTCGAACTAAGACACACATAAATGATGACAAACTGTTCCCCCTGTCTACTTCACTGCTCCAGGCTGCATCAAGCAATGTTAGTGTGTCAGCTACGTAGCAGGACCAGGGGACATTCATGGCAGTCTACAGACATCGGTAAGGGGCAGTCAGGTTCAGCCAAGGACCCAAGGCATGCAGAGACGAATGCTGCGAGCCACAAGCATTACCTGCTCTGGCAGGAACCAGCCACAGCCAGGGAGGGGCAGGCCATCAGGCCCTACGGGACAGGGGGCATCCAGACCTGGACTGCCCTGTGGGGACAGCAGCCAACCGCCACACCAAGTTAGTACTCCTCTCCATAAGCAATGCCAGTAAATGAACCAGTAAGCTTCTTTTTAACACACATAGCACTGCACTTTCACTGCTGTTGCTTGCCGTCAGAGGCACTTCAATCCGAGGACACAGATACCCCAAAACAGGAGACCAAACTGGACACCAGGCAATGAGACATGACCGCAGCTGTGACAATGGTGTGTACTATGTGTGTTATTGCCGGTCTCATAGCGCCTTTACTGCTGCAGCACCATTCATTGTTATAATGATTATTCACCAAGTTTTCAAAGTAATGAAGCAGGAATATAGCATTATAAGGCTGCAGCTGTAACCTTGAGAGACACAAAGACATTGGCAGAAGATGTGAGCAACAACTGTTCTGAGCAGTGAGATATTTATTCATTTATTTGGGGTGGTGGTGGTGAAGGAGGGGGGCGGGGGGCAGGGGGGGGGGGGGGGGGGCTATTATATTAATTACTGATGATACTCTTACATTTGGATGGGTTATACATCATACAACTCTTTTTTTTTTCATATTCTCCAACTCACTGAGAATTAAAGAAATAAGTGGTAGACAATTCTGGGAAATCCTTTTATATTGAAAACCTTTTTTTTCTTCAAGAAAACTTAACTGACATCACTTTTTTGTTTTGTCCAATTGAAAAAAAAAGTTAGCTTTAAGTGTGGTGAAAACAATTTTGGTGACACCATTCTTTTGTTTTATATACAAATACATACATCAGATATGAGTATAAACAAAAGAATCACTGGAAACTGACTTTTTTGCAGATCTGTTACATCAGATATAGACTATATTTATATGTATTTACCAAATCATACATTTTTCAATAACGACAACAAAATAGTAGATCTCCAGGTGTATGTTACACTATTATTCATTTTGGACTGTGGTTAATTAAAACTACTATATTAATAAATTATACTTCTTCATGCAAGTATGGATGAGTTTAAAGAAGAAAAAAAATGGTTAAGTAATAGTTATTTATTATAGTGTAGAGCTACAGAAAAAAAGCATTACTTAAATCACAGTAATCAATTTCCCCATCTACATTTACATCCTGATGAACCAGCAATGCAAGCTGCTTTTATTTTAAATCTACAGCAGGATACTGATGACTGGAAAAATAAGTTTACAACACAGAAAAGTACGAAACAGAAAGCTAAACCAAAAAGAAGCACATGTACAATTAAATGATCTTCGCATCAAAAGCCAAAGGCAAAAGAATACACAAAATAAGGTATGACAGTATATGTCAAGGGGTAAAAGCAATACCCTGGAAGAAGACAAATCCAATACCAATAATAAAGCTACAAAAGTTCCCAATTAAGCTTGGGACAGAAGGGATCAGGATGGGGAAAGCACTTCTCCACTTTTTCCTCTCCCAACAAAACCTAGAGCCAAGGACAGGATTTGAAGGGGGAAAGGAAGGAGAGGGGAGAGGAGGGTTGGGATGATTTGTCAACATACAGGAACAAGCTTTCATTTACCGGTTTTCTTACAACTCTTGTTGGATATGCAATTTTGGCCACTGCAGACCAAAGTACCATGTTTGGTCTTATCTGTGTGACTGTAAGAAAAACAAAATTAGGACCGATGATGAAATTCAACAATTTCAAGGCTTGTTAATTTCTTTTACAGTCATGTGGTCAAAAGTTTCAGAAAGTGAAAAACTGACTGCTGCCAATGCTAAAAAAGTAACCAACCATTAATGCTACACTATGTTTACATACGTTTACAATGTGTGCTAAAGCTAGAAACAGACAAACTTTAATGCTACACTACATTCATGAGGGTCGGAGTGGTGTCAGAGCATACATGGTTTGCACGCTGCTGTAAGATTCTGCTTTCATGCATGCCTTTTATCCCTTCCATTTATAGCTGACAAACATTCTTGCATTGCCTTTTTTTTGTTTTCTTGTTTCATGCTTTTCGTAACTGACAAATGTCACTGCAACCCCTTTCTTTTTCCTTCCCTTCTTATACCTTACAACAATGTTTTCGTTCATTAAAAGTTAATAACATATTTCGATGATTTTCTATGGTGTAAATGAAACTGATAAATCAAATGATTTAAGAAAATTCTTTCTGTACCAGTTTCTCTTGGCCTTCTGTTGCCATTATCCTTGTGCTGCCAGTGAAATGTGAAATTAACATCCTATTAGCCTTAAGTTCTTTGTTGCTTTACCCATTTTTTTCTTGGCTTTTCATCACTGACCCTCTTCCTTGAACTGCCATTTTCCTTTATTTTTTAAAAAAAACCCTCATCTTTGCATCTCCAGTTTGTTTAATTATAAGTGCTGGCTCTCCCATTTCTCCACTGCTACTTTTGTCTGCTTTTTATTGCTAGAAAGCACTCTCGTCTTGCCTTCTTTCTTTGCTGCCTAAGGCTGGTCAACATCCTTACACACTGCCATTTTTTTTTTTAAAAAGCAGGCTGACATCATTGCATACCTGTTTTTTCTCAGGTATGTTTTCGCTAAAAACATCCTTGCATTGCCTGTTTTTCATGGCAGGAGAGCATGCTTGCAGTGCCATTTTTCTTTCACTGTTTTGTTACAACTGACAAGCATCCCTGTGTTGCCAGTGTGTGTGTGTGTGTGTGTGTGGTGTGTGTGTGTGTGTATGTGTGTGTGTGAATTTGTGATTGTGTGTGTGCATGTGTTGCGCGTGTGTGTGTGTGTGTGTGTGTGTGTGTGTGTGTGTGTGTGTGTGTGTGTGTGTGTGTGTGTTTTCTTTTACATAACATGCATGCACTGCCATATTTTTCTTTGCTTTTTATCTGAAAAACATACCTACCTTGTTGCTGCTTATTTTCAAAAACATGCAGTCCTTGACATTGTTCCTTTTGCTTCTTGTAGCTGCATAACTTTTGTTTCCTTCTTTTTTCTTTCTGTTGTTACTTCTTCTTTTTTTGTTGTTGTTGTTGCTTTTTGTGGTTGTTTTTCTCTGCTGGTGAAGATCTTTGTATGGCCATTCTTATTTCTGCCCCATAAGTTGTTTTCACCTGTATCAGTTATTTGTTCTGTCTGTCTCTTTCTCCCTCTCTGTCTCTCTCTTATTTTTTCTTCAGACATTTTTTTTCTGTGTCAGTTAATTTGTGAGTCAGTTGGCAAGATTACTATATATATATATATATATATATATATATAGTAATCTCCTCCCCCCCCCCCCCCTCCCCATCTAATCTGCATCTGTTAATTTGTTTTTCAGTCAGTTGGCAAGATGATGTGAAAACTACTTCATCCATTTAAACCAAACTTCATCAACAGACTGAATGTGGCCCAGAGACTAAGCATTCAAATGTTGGAGCAGATATGTGGTGCGCGTGCAGATGAAACGGCAGATTCAGGATCCTCCAACAAGACATGACACATTTTGTTATAGTTAGACTACTCAAACCAGTTTTTAGCGACACTTTATGGAAGGGGGACGTGACACGAGGACAACCAAAAGGAGATGTTGGTATACATCCACTGCATGGATCTAGATCACATAGCAGATCCATCATCTGTTTACCTTATTGAAAATATTACATGTTGCTATTGACCATGAACTTTGTGAAGTTACTATTGTGAAATGATAATTATCAAAGAAGAAATATGTTACAAAGAAACATTAAAACTTCCTATTAATATAAACAATGAGATTTTCTACTTTGCCTGTGCAACTAAAAAAAAAAAAGCAAATAACTCCTCAGTCCATATCAACTGTTGCTTCCCTTGGTGGTAAAATGCCATCACATTCTCCATTTCCTATCTCATCTCAAATCAAAGTTGCTTTCAAAAGAAGCCTGACTGATCAATGTCCACAATCTAACTAAAAGGCAATGATTAATTTATTATAATTCTATCCACCAACGCCAGACAAAGACATATACACAACAACATCACACCAGTTTGAAAACACAATTTCATTTCACGAGAGAGAGAGAGAGAGAGAGAGAGAGAGAGAGAGAGAGAGAGAGAGAGAGAGAGAGAGAGATTCACATTAAATTCAAGAAACAAAGAAATACAATTTTTTAAGATAAAGAACAAGGCACATGGATCAAACAAAAACTGGCTAGTTATATAAATGCAAAAGAAAAACACAGAGGGAGGGAGGGAGGGTGGAGAAGGAATTAGATGACGCAGAGTGAGCCAGACACACAGAGAGAAGAGAGAGGGATAAAAGATACAGAATACATGAAAGGAGAACATCAGAGAAGAAAGTACTTCAACCCATATGCTCACACCACTGCTGTCATTTGTCAGTGGACGGTGCCCTACTGAAATGTCATCACATACAGTAGGCCTATATCTACCACACCTTCATCACACGCAGTACATGTATTACACTTTTATCATAAACAGCATGTTTATCACACTTTTTACCATATAAAGAACATAAATCAAACTTGCATCAGTTACAAACTAATCACAGGCTGAGGGAGATAACTTTTCAGTATAGCAGTTTTTGCTTTCTGTGGGGGCAAAGCATGTCATCATTATCCATCATCCCTTCTGGGCATTGGCTGTCAACATTCCACCAGAGCCCTCTGTCTTGGTCCTTCCTCTCTAGTTGTTCCCAGGTGTATACCACTTGTTTGGTGTCTGCTTCAAGATCCTAAACGCTGCTGTTTCTTGGTTAGCCTCACTTTTGCTTGCACTGGGGGTTCGATTTTTGGGCTTGTCTGGTAATGGTAGACACAGTTTTCCTGAGACTATGTCCAATCCAGCTCTTCTTACTTCTCTTGATGTTGTCATTGGCTGGTACTTTGTGTGTTCGCTGCCAGTGGTCAATGTTGCTGGTAAAGTCTGGCCAGCAGAGCTTGAGAAGTTTTCTGAAGCAGCTAATTGTGAAAGACTGTGCCGACATGATGGTTTTCTTTGTCGTTCATCATGTGTCTGCTCCATATTTCAAGACTGACTTAACCTTGGAGTTCAACAGTCTTATCTCTGTACAGTGGGAAACTTGTTTTAAGAGTCCAGAAGTATTTAAGCCGCAGGTATGTTGTTCTTCCTTTATCAGTCCTTCTTCTGACATCTGCACCTGTGCCACATTGCTTGTCATGGCCCAAGTATGTGACTGTTTCCCGTCTCATCAAGTGCGCTCCCATCCAAGGTGATTTGGTCTGTACTGAGCATGTTTATCTTCAGAACCTCGGCTTTCTTCAGTATGTATGTAAAGATGGTGGTGGCTGCCAGCTGTGAAATCTTTTTCTGCATTATGATAGCGGCGCACAGTGTATTTTTTTTTTTTTTTTAATCTTTTTAAAATTCAAAAGGAAAAAGTTGATGATCTCAGTTTCATGCAAGCTGACGGAGCATGTCTCCATTTATTTCTCTTTGTGTGCATCATGTGTACTTTCTTCATTGGCCGAAAACAGAGCGACAGACAGGATTTTGAAGAGAGAAGAGATAGTGACAGGCATATAGAAAGCAGCAGAACACAGAGAGGCCCTTTTGTGCATAATTCTTTGTATGAATTCTAAAGATGTACAGTTTCAAATTGTTCAGATAGGTTTTAGTGTGAATGAGTGTGATTACATATGTAGACATATATACATACAGGCATGCAGTGTATCAAGTCATATGCAAAATCTAGGTCAACCAGGAGTATCCATAAGTGCCAGCATGTATCTATCTGACTGACATTCTAAAGCTCTTTGGGGTGTTTGAAAGTACTACAGATATGCCCCCATTATCACTGTTATTATGGATTTGAATACAAAATCAGACCCTTGTGCCTTAATAAAAAAAAAAAGATTCCTCAATGATTTCAGAGAGATCGTGAGCATGCAAAACACAATGCTTCATAAAACTAACTGCTCAGTATGACAATGATTTCACTCAAGCTGAAACATAAAAAACAGTAAACACTAAGATTAATCAAGAAAATGTTAGTGCCATAAACAAAGACACCACACTATAGACAAGTAACATCAATTCTGGCGATTAACATCTTGCTACGTAGTCTCTACATTAAACAGCATGCAACAGATTACATTTGCAACAAGTGAAAAAAGGTAGACGCTTGATAAGTGTGACTGTATGTATAGACAATCAGAAATGTTCGACTTCTTTTCTTCTTCCTTCTTTGTTTTGTTGCTCTTTGCATCCATTTCAAAATCTTTTGCATCCCATATCAAATCTAGTTGCACAGTGAGGCAACTGCAGACAGAAATCTAAACAAACTTGAAAAATTAGCTATAAGGCTCCTCTGAAAAATGTAGACAAACGAATCACAAGACAAAACACACTTTGACCTCTTAGGTCTTCTTCAGGCAAGATGCACAACTTTCAGGACAATGAAAATAAACGAGCAACCACTTATCTTCGTCTGATTTGGCGCCAGATGGGCATTGAATGAATCAATAAATGATGAATAAGTGATTGCTTGTTCATTTTGGTTTGTCCTGAGTGTTGTGTATCTTGTCCTAAGAAGACATAAGAGGTCGAAAAACACATCATGTTTTGTCTTGTGAATCATTTTTCAAATTTCCCCATATCAAAATGAAGAAAAAAAAAAAACCCCCCCCCACCAGACATCAATTTTATCCATGCACACGCACACATGACATGGACTATGTGCAGGTCTACATTACAAAGCTGTAACAGAACAAGGCAGATAAATGACAGGATGACAACTTCAGGACAGGACAATCATGCAGACATACCTGATCTCCTTTCTGTCCCTTATGGCCACGTTTGCCTCGCCTGCCTCTCTTGCCCTGCGCAAAAACATAACAATATCATCAGCACTAGCAGTAAGGACACAATGTATTCGTCATGTTGGTGTGTTGTGTTCTCTTTGAATCTTTTTCTTTTAGTGTGTATGTGTGTGTGTTTGAGTGCATGTGTGTGCTTATGTGCATATATGCATGTATTTAAGTGAGCAGGGAGTTTGTGTATGTGTGTGTGTGTGTGTGTGTGTGTGTGTGTGTGTGTGTGTACATGCATTCACACGCATGTGCGTGAGAGTGTGTGTGTGTGTGTGTGCGTGTGTGTGTGTGTATGTATGTGTGTGTGAGTGCTTGTGTGTGTATGCATATGTGGATGGAGATGTGTGTGCATGCGTGTATTCGTGCACAAGTGTGTGTGTGTGTGTGTGTGTGTGTGTGTGTGTGTGTGTGTGTGTGTGTGTGTGTATGCACGCGCGCACTCATGCATGCTTGTGTGTATATGCATATGTGTGTGCATGTGTGTATTCGTGCATGTGTATATGTGCGTGTGCGTGCGTGCGTGCGTGCATGCATGTGTATGTGTAAGACAGAGCATTCATTTAAACAGCTGCACTCTCTGTCTCTGTCCAACTACTATGCAATCACAATGGTGAATAGTATCATTCCAAATAAGAATGTTGTCCAGCGTCAAGAAATGGTCCACATTCTTATTCCTGTTCAACTTGCTGCTCACATTCTTATTCCTGTCACCTTTGCAACTCACATTCCTATTTATTTATGTGTCTGCCTTGCAAACCTTGCAGCTCACATTCCTATTTCTTCTACCTAGCACATCCCATTCCTTTTCTTGTCTACCTTGCAGCTCATATTCCAACTCCTGTCTACTTTTCAGCTCACATTACTGCTCCTGTCTACCTTGCAGCTCACATTCCTACCTCTGTGACTCTTGCAGCTCACATTCTTATTCCTGTCTGCCTTGCAGCTCACATTGCTATCTCTGTGTCTCTTACAGATCAAATTTCTATTCCTGTCTGCCTTGCAGCTCACATTCCTACTACCTTATGTCTCTAGCAGCTCACATTTTTTTTTTTTTTTTACTAGCAGCTCACTTTTATTTTATTTTATTTTTTTGGCTGTCCCAACTTCTGCACCACCTCAGAGGCAGTGCACCCACGCAGCTCATTCTGACATCCCGTCCACAGCCACAGCCCGGCTGGTCCCGCCGCAGCCCTGGCACCAGCAATCCAAAGGGTGCAGTCAATGTCAAGTCGTCAAGAGGCAACCCACCGGAGGAGACACTGCACTGCGGCCGAGTCACTTTGGTGGTGTTCAGTGACGCCTGTTCTGATCTAACATACGCAGGACACCACCTACTAAGCCTCCTACTGACGACAATAATTGCTTAGTCACAGAGCCGGAGAGTGCCACCACGTCCGTCCAACGACAGCCCCCATGGACTCGCCGATACCAGTGACCCCGACGAAACCAAACCGAGGCCACAGACATGGACAGGACATCAAAACTGAGGTCACCATGAGAGCAGGGCATGAAGGGCCACAGAGTTTGAGACATTTTTTTTAATGCTGATCGATGAGAATGAGAATTTAAGATGATACTACGGATTTCCATTTCAGTCTGAGCCTGCATGACAGGGCTGTACTCTACGCTTCCTTTCATAACATATCCCGGCATCAACCAGGCCCCAGAGGTACAGGCACCTGCAGTGTTGGTCAGGAAATTTGAGCGACACTCTCAGAAACGCATCATTAAGTGGATGAAACTCGACTGTGTGGTCCCAGTCTTCCCAACTGAGTCCGCAGCAAACTCAACTCTGGGTAGGAGCCGGTCAGGGCAGAAAAACCCACGTGACTCTGATGGGATTCGAACCCAAGACCTCCCAGCCGGGAGTCTGCAACGCTAACCACATCGCCACGGTGGCTGGTGCAGCTCACATTCTTATTCCTGTCTACCTTGCAGCTCACATTCTTATTCCTGTCTACCTTGCAGCTCACATTCTTATTCCTGTCTACCTTGCAGCTCACATTCCTATTCCTGTCTACCTTGCAGCTCACATTCCTATTCCTGTCTACCTTGCAGCTCACATTCTTATTCCTGTCTACCTTGCAGCTCACATTCCTATTCCTGTCTACCTTGCAGCTCACATTCTTATTCCTGTCTACCTTGCAGCTCACATTCCCATTCCAGTCAACCTTGCAGCTCACATTCTTATTCCTGTCTACCTTGCAGCTCACATTCTTATTCCTGTCAACCTTGCAGCTCACATTCCTATTCCTGTCAACCTTGCAGCTCACATTCCTATTCCTGTCAACCTTACAGCTCACATTCCTATTCCTGTCAACCTTACAATTCACACCGCTGTTCCTGTCTACCTGGCAGACCTTACATCTCACATTCCTATTCTGTCTAACCAACCTGCAGCTCACATTCCAGTTCCTGTCCGCAACGCTAACCACATCACCACAGTGGCTGGTGCAGCTCACATTCCTATTCCTGTCTACCTTGCAGCTCACATTCTTATTCCTGTCTACCTTGCAGCTCACATTCCTATTCCTGTCTCCTTACAGCTCACATTCCTACACCTTACAGCTCACATTCCTATTCCTGTCTACCTTACAGCTCACATTCCTATTCCTGTCTACCTTACAGCTCACATTCCTATTCCTGTCTACCTTGTAGCTCACATTCCTATTCCTGTCTACCTTGTAGCTCACATTCCTATTCCTGTCTACCTTGCAGCTCACATTCCTATTCCTGTCTACCTTGCAGCTCACATTCCCATTCCTGTCTACCTTGCAGCTCACATTCCTATTCCTGTCTACCTTGCAGCTCACATTCTTATTCCTGTCTATCTTGCAGCTCACATTCTTATTCCTGTCAACCTTGCAGCTCACATTCCTATTCCTGTCTACCTTACATCTCACATTCCTATTCCTGTCAACCTTACAGTTCACACCGCTGTTCCGGTCTACCTGACAGACCTTACATCACATTCCTATTCTTGTCTAACCAACCTGCAGCTCACATTCCAGTTCCTGTCCAATTTGCAAAATGTTTCAACATTTCAAAAATAGGGAACAACAGGTTTAATTAACAAATCCTACAGCCTTCTGCAAACAATGAACCATCTTCAATAATCCTATGCCATGACTATGAAATTTTACCGCTGGAGGAAAAAAAGGAAAGGATGCATGAGACAAAAAAAAAAAGTTTTCCTTTTTGTTTTTTTTTTCTACTTCTATTTCTTATTGTTATTTACTTATAGCTTGCAGTCTTTGATGAAAGACAACAAGGCATACATATCCAGAAGACTGCAGAGAAAACATAAATTACTAGCATACACAATGAAGACTAGCTGTATCTCCTGACTTAAAATCCGTTTCATGTCTGCAAAATGACAGAGATCAAACCAACAGTCAATACTTACAGGCACAGAAACTGTAAACACAGACAATGAAATGTAAACAGATTAAACTTATAGAAGTCATTATCAAAGTCTGCTGTGTGAGGATTCAACATAACATTTTCATGGCATGTCCCAAAAAAATAGGGGAATATAAATTTTCCACATACGCATTGATTTTCATGCAATTTATGTCAAATAACATTTGATCTCTCATCATTAAACTCATCCCACATGATCAAGAGCATTCACCAGTGCTTTGGACCGTGGGCATGCAAGTGGTTGAATCAACTGCTCTCGGATAAACAGAATGTATTCTGATTCAGAGAGACTGTCAGGCTGACAGGCTGTGCAGTGGGAATGGGAAAATGAAAAGGTTGGAATCAAATCAGGAGAGGGATACCAAAAACTCGAATGACTGGGATGAAAAGAGACGCAATATAATGAAATATGACCTCGAACAAATGAAAATAGTTTTCAAGATTATGATAAATCCAGAGACATATTTTGAATGGTGCATGCAGAGGAGAACAATATGATACAGCTCTTTAAACAAAAGGAAAGTTTGTATGTAAAGAAATGTATGCTGATGATGTGATTTCTTATTCAACACCATTTAAATATGAGATTGCAAAAATCTCATCATTCTCTAACTTTCAGAGAGAGAGAGAGAGAGAGAATGAAAAGGAGGTGGGGTGGGTAAGCAAAACGAGGAGTGGAAATAAAAAGGGGAGCATTTAAGAACAGAAAATTTAGAGAGAGATCAAGAGAAATAGAGAGAGAGAGTGGAGGGGAGGGGAGTGATGGGGAGGAAAAAATGCAGAGATAGAGAGATGCGGTTTGTGTGTGTATGTGAGTGTATAGGTAGCTGTGTGTGTGTATAGGTGTGAGCACATGTGTGTGTGTGTGTGTGTGTGTGTGTGTGTGTGTGTGTGTGTGTGTGTGTGTGTGTGTGTGTGTGAGAGAGTGCAAGCGTGCGTGTGTGCATGTGTGTATGTGTAGAATGTGTGTGTGAGAGAGAGAGAGATAGAGATAGAGAGAGAGAGAGAGAGAGAAAGACAGACAGACAGAGAGAGAGACAGAGACATGCAGACAAGAGGGGGAGACAGAGGGTGGAGCAATCAGAGAGAATGGAGAGATGGAGGGACGCATGGAAAGACACAGACACCCAGAAAGTGTGAATGAGAAAGAAAGATAGAGAGAGAGAGAGAGGGATGGAGGGAGGGGGGAAAATGAGAGAGAGAGAGGGAGAGAAAGAAGGAAAGTTATTCAAGGATATATATATGGGTCGACACGTGAATGAAAATTAAAAAATGAATCCAGACAAATCCACAGCCCATGGATTATAAAAACAATAAGACAGATGGAAGAATGGCTGATCAGATTTAAGATCCTTTGAACCTTACAACAGAACTGAACAGAAGTCTTGGACAGCAGACCAAGTTAAGAAAAGAAGACATTTGGGAAGAACGAGACACAATGTTGTTAGTGAATGGGCCACATCAGTTTAGCTTAAACATTAGT
>JADBJO010000001.1:2569831-2574831 GCA_016801955.1 Conus betulinus | reverse complement strand
CCCTACACAAGGTGGGGTCACAATAATGATGAGAGGAACGAAAGATACAAACTTTACACTATGATGCAATCAGCTAAGTGTGGACTAGCACGGAAACAAATCATGAAATGGCAAGTGGCGGGGTTAAACAGTACAAAATTCTAATTGTCATATCCAGCAAAAATGAGTCTATTAATGAAGAAAAAAAGCAGCCTTCAAACTGGGTAATTCATCTTATCAGCTTGAATGCATAATCCAGTTATGAAAGGATCTCTCAAATGCAGTGGAGAGACTCTTGCTGATTCTGTTTTTGCACACTTTGTATTCAAATTTGATCAGAGCTGTGGACTTACACATATACAAATTGATCCATCAAATTCTTTACCAGGTTTTCGCATCCCCCCCCAAATCTGTTTTGTTTTATGATTTTTTTCCTGTCTCCTTTCTTTTCTGTCTCTCTCTCTTCTTTTTTTTTTTAATGGGCTCCATGGTTTAGGGGAACTAAGCACAGCAACCCTCCTTCCCCCACCAATTTAAGTAAATTGAAACCATGCAAACTGAATTTTGTTCAACTGTGATTGCTAATAAAGAATTATTTTCCCCACAAAGAATGCACTAAACAGCTCCATTTACACAGCTTGCACACATGTTCATGTCGATGCTGTATTTTAGTCAAAGAAAGGGACAAAATGTATGAAATGCTTCTCAAATTTTAGGGATACAGTGGGAAAGAACAAAAAAATACTGCAGTATCACTGATAAATGACTGGCTTCAAATGAATCATTAGAAACTATTAAAAAAAAAAAAAATCATTTTGTTATTCTGGACAGCAAGTAAACCAAACTTTCAAAACACACAGATATAGAGACTTCCCCCCCTTCCTAGGTGTTAACTTATTTCTCCAAAACACTCAAGGCACTTCATTTATGTTATGTGTTAAACAAATCCAGAAATCAATTTCTGCTTGGAGTTAATTCAGACATGTGGTGAGAGATGCTCACAAAAATCTGCCTGGCCATTACAGCAGTAACAGACCATTGAAGTTATTCTCACACACACCAACAGCCAAGGAATGCTCTGTCAAGGATGTTAATTTGTGTGATTTATTAATATCTGGAAATACCTGTGAAACCATGATGGACTAAGGTTGAACATGTTATCTTTTTGTGTAAAACAAACAAGGAAGTATTTAGAATACATTAGTCTCGTCTGATGTGGTGGAAGAGAGAGAGGGTTTTTCTTTTTCGGAAGAAAAGCATACGGTGATACAGCCCTACTGAAAAAAAAAAGAAATTGAAAAAATCACAAATAAAAGCTTGTCCTGAATGCGACACACCACACGCAAATATAACATACTACCACTTTTTTTTTTTTTTTAAAGTTTTTACAGGAACACACCAAGACACATGAAATTGTACAAAACGAAAGCATACCAGAAACCAATTAATGAAACAAAAGAAATCCAAGATTCAGAACCAGATACAGAAGCTCTAGTCCTTGTGGCTATCAAAACACAGATGGGATTTACCAGCTACTCCTTTAATACACACTGTGTATTTTGAGATTTAACTCCACGGATGTAGACACTGTTTTCAATTGTACTTCATTTGATAATTTTGTTTGTTGCATCATATTACTCAAAAGAGATACCTATGTAAAAAACTGTTTCCATCTAAAGCATAAAACTGTATTAGTCACCGAGTCAACACTTCAAGTATTCTCTGAAATAAACTGGGCATTTTCTCTCTTCCAGAATTTAGTGGATCAAGCCAAACAAATGCAAAAGCAACACTGTGTTATCAGAAGTACAACTGAATGCATACTGTACTGCTGCAGATAGAGATAGATCCAAAATAGTGAGATGCTACAATTTCACTTTAGTCAGTAACAATAGTCAATCTTCTTGGATTCCTCTACCATCCACAATGATAGCACCATACTTTTTGTTGAAATGCTATCCATTTAAAACAAGATTCAATCCAATTGGTAAATGTATGCACCGCACAATTTCAAAGTGTCTGACAAAACACGACTCTACATGGCACCTGGACCCTTCAAAGACCAATACATCACTTGCACAACAGTCAGTACTGACATTTTGCTACGAAAGTGCAAAAGACACCACCACAGTCTCTCTCCTAGCAGGGGAGGCAACCTGGAGAAAAAGAAGGAAGTCATGCACTGGGAGAAATACACTTACTGGTAAACCAATGGAGCCTGGAGTACCCTTATCACCTTTATGTCCCTGGCAGAAACAACACACGACTTTGTTAGGTATATGATCATTTTTGCTTTCTTGATAACACCAACACTGTAATCCAACGAATTTAAAAACCAGTCATCAACCACACACAAAGTCATCAAAGGAGGTCCTTAAGTTTTGGGCCGAGTCACTGACTGGAAAATGTGTGTGTGTGTGTGTGTGTGTGTGTGTGTGTGTGTGTGTGTGTGTGTGTGCGTGTTTGTGTGTGTGCGTGCGTGTGCATGTGTGTGTGTGTGTGTGCATGCATGTGTGTTTATGTGTTAGTGTGTGCGCATGTGTCCATGCATGCATGTGTGTGTGTGTTAAGTGTGTGCACATGTGTCCATGCACGCATATGTGTGTGTGTGTGTGTGTGTGTGTGTGTGTGCATGTGTGTGTGTGTGTGTGAATATATACATATAAATACACCCAGAATGATCTGGAATTAGATGTATGCATGTTTATCAAGAACTATGAAAAGAACACTGGAATAAAATGTAAATATGGAAGTGACAGGACCAGGAGAAGGAATGACTGAATAACAATGAAGGATCGCAGTATAGGAGAGAGACGACAGGAGTGGACAGAAAGACAGATTCAATAAATGAGCAAAGGTTTCCCACTGAGGATTACAACCTCAACAAAGCCTGAGTCATCTTTCAAACAAGAAAAATGGACTGTTTATCAGGGCTTTTCATGCAGACACAAATCATAATTCCATAAAATTAATACATTAAGACTTTGGTCTTTCTGTAAAATTCTGAAGAATGTCAAACAGCAATGACGCATATTTCTGAAGTAAATCTTTTGCTATCACTGTTTATTTACTGTGAATAAGAATGTTTATATGAAAATATATCTTCTTTGATTTTTTAAAAAGAAAAGGTCACACAAAAACACTCACAATGTCCCCTTTAAAGCCTGGAGGTCCACGATCACCCTGAAAGGACCAATCATTGCTCAATTACTCGAAACTGACGCAAAAAGAAAACTGTACTTATGAAAATAGAAAATGCCAAGTTTGTTTAGAATCTTTTTTCTTTAAACCTGAACTCACAGTGAAACTATCATTTAAGTGATGTTAAAATAAACTAATAATATACATTGAACAGAGGAAATATGAAGAATGTTAAAGAACTGGTTAAATTTCATCAAATCAACTGTAAATCAGAACTACTTGGACAGAAGCAAACAGATTACTTACTTTTAAAATAATATACTACTCATGATTGAAAATGTGAAACAAGATTTGATTAGTATGCCTCAAGATTTTCAGATATGTCATGTCTATTCCCAAATGTGTGACAGGACATGTTACCATTTTCCATGAAATTGTACAGCTGATGAAATTGTGTAAAATATTAGCACACGCAAGTTCAAAAATGGTGATGACTTCTAAAAGTTGTTGCACTGCGCAGTCTGGATTTATGTAATGGAAGGTAGTATCTCTTGATGATGGGAATTAAGAAGGATTCACAACACCAAACAGTACCTTAATACCAGGGGGTCCTTGTAATCCCATGGATCCCTGACAATCAAAGCAATAGAAAACTGATTTTCAGATCAACTTGTAACTAAAGTGAAACATTATCATAGACAAACATAAAAAAAAAAACCTGTCAGTGCAGCTCCATGAGAGATGACAAATCACTAGAGTAGATATTTTAATGTGACGAATCATCATCGTTTTTTTTTTTTTTCATGGATTATCGCATGCAAAATCATGTATACCATTTGAGAATACATGTATTGAAACAGAGACTGGATCAAACAATGTTTTTGCAATGAATAGATATGTTGGTCTTGACCTTGACTGATAGTTTCTTTAACTGGCAAGACGTATTGTGTTTGATGGCAGGTGAGAATTATAACAGGAGACTGTACATAAAGATTTTTAAGGTCTTTGTACATAAAGATACTTGAAGTCTCTTATTCATGTGTTATGTATCTGTGTCATGGTGGTTCAAGAAAAAAGTGATCCCTCTATAGGCTGTGCAGTTGAGTAACTGAAATCAGTTTTTAACATAGAAATACTGATATGTACAATCTGTGTGTGTGTGTGTGTGTGTGTGTGTGTGTGTGTGTGTGTGTGTGTCTCTAAGAGAGAGAGAGAGAGAGAGAGAGAGAGAGAGAGAGAGAGAGAGAGAGAGAGAGAGAGAGAGAGAGAGAGAGAGAGGAGAGGTATGACGCAAACAGTTTTAAAATTATTTTGAAACTTGCTGTCTCATCCTGTACTGATGAGAGAGAGAGAGAGAGAGAGAGAGAGAGAGAGAGAGAGAGAGAGAGAGAGAGAGACAGACAGACAGACAGACAGACAGACAGACAGAGAGACAGACAGAGAGATGAAGAAGAAGAAGAAGAAGAAAAAAAAAGAAAAAAAAAAAGAAAAAGAAGAAGATGAAGGAGAAGCAGAAGAAGAAAAAGAAGTTGAAGAAGAATGAAAAGATGAAAGATGACAAAGTTGGGAAAGGAGAAAGAAAAAGAACAAAGACGAAGAAAAAGAAGAAGAAGAAGAAGAAGAAGAAAAGAAGAAGAAGAAGAAGAAGATGATGATGATGATGATGAAAGAAGAAGAGACAGAAAGATTTAAAGAGAGTGACATGAAGGCATGCTGTTTAATTCTATTATTTACACATGCTCTTCCATTTTCTGGCAGTAATGAATGTAGAAGATCAGAGGGAGGGATGAAGAGAGAGAGAGAGAGAGAGAGAGAGAGAGAGAGAGAGAGAGAGAGAGAGAGAATTTTCAAGCTATTTTGTACATGTTTATGACGTTTAT